>JBBGBA010000315.1:0-65086 GCA_038088335.1 Mesorhabditis sp. LJ9110
TTTTCGTATTTGGTGCCTGCGTAATAATTCAAGCTGCATTAAATACGTATTAAATTTGTTACTTCTCTTTCTAACAATGCTGCTTCGAATATATTTTTCAAAATTATTAAAGCCACCTGAGGTTTAGGCATTGACAAACCGGCGCCAAAGTCCATCTCGGGGGGCTCGGGGAAGGCGGAGCGCGCTTGGTCGTGGCTGGAAAACATGCGTAAAAATAATTTAATTAAACCGTTATTTTTAGTGACATATTACCCTTTAAATAATCAATTCAACAAGGCAAGGAAAAACATAATAATAAAGTACCTTCTTAGAAAAAAAGTGTTTCATCTAAACTATAGGCACGCGTGCGAACTCTTTCGACAATTCGGGATTTCTCTTCACTATCGTCAATTTAAATTCAGCGTATTTTGAAAAAATTCTAAATCTGAGAAAACAAATCAAAATCTAACGAACAGAAACTTCGTTTCCAACTTCGGCGTCCCAGCCACTTTAAAGAAATCTTGTGTTTCAGCAAAATCATTGCTTTCACCGTTTCTGCCTAAATAATTGCACAAGAAAGCTCCGGTTCTGAAGCCGATTGAAAGATAAAAAAAAAACGAAAAATCTCGTAATCACAAAAAATTTCGCTTTTCCGAGCTCACAGTAAAAGTTAGTAATTTAATAAAGTATGTATTCCGTCTCTGCCTTTCATCCTTTTAATTTTAAAAAGTCAAGTGTTACTCTGCCAGCACTCCA
Organism: Mesorhabditis sp. LJ9110; assembly: GCA_038088335.1. Classification (NCBI taxonomy): domain Eukaryota; kingdom Metazoa; phylum Nematoda; class Chromadorea; order Rhabditida; family Rhabditidae; genus Mesorhabditis; species Mesorhabditis sp. LJ9110. The sequence goes on from JBBGBA010000315.1 coordinate 736, forward strand.
GTTTTCGGAATCCGGTACCATGCCCAAATTCTTGAAGCATATTTTTCGTGCAAACTGGAAACTTTGCGGAAGGGAGAGACAGTGAGAGAGATTGCGAGAGAGAGAGAGACAGAGAGAGCTAGATGAAGAGAGGAGAGAGAACGACAGAGAGCGACAGAGAGAGAAGGCGAGAGAGAGCGAGAGAGATAGATAATTTGATTTAAATTTTAAAATACAAGCGGTTGATAAAAATATACGTGTTTCAAAAATTTGTTTTGTCTAAAATATATAGGGGGCGCACGTTTTATTCTTCTAACTCGGAAGAGGATGTGATCTGCCAATCCAGGAATCCAACGCGCGTATTAAAAATTATAACAGGGAAAAAGCCAATAAAACGTTTAGAAAATAAAGTTTCGGTTTCAATTTCGGTTTTCATAGTCCGACATAACGTAAGCATCTTCGAAACATAGTTGCGGTGAGACCTTAGGAGGAAGATAACGCGAGAGTGAGACAGATGGAGAGAGACGAGACCGATCCAATTTTGTCGTCTATCGTTTAAATTCATAACTTCTCAAGTAATAAATTAAAAGCATTAAAAAATTACTGTGTATCCGGGAGTTGCGGCGTTTCCTCATAGTCAAGTGCCCCTTTCTGGACCGCCAGCTCGAATTTTTCGGCAGAAGTTGGACGGGGTTTTCGGGGAATCTAAAAAAGGCTTTCCCGTTTTTTTCGGCCATACATTGTGGAACATTCACTTCACAGCTCCGGTAATATGGTTGAAACATATTTCTTTTAATCGCATTTCCGCGACCATCTCTGCTAGCCTGCCCTCCTCTCGGGGTCCGTCCATTTCCTCCTCCAATCTCTGCTAGCCTGCCCTCCTCTCGGGGTCCGTCCATTTCCTCCTCCAATCTCTGCTAGCCTGCCCTCCTCTCGGGGTCCGTCCATTTCCTCCTCCAATCTCTGCTACCCTGCCCTCCTCTCGGGGTCCGTCCATTTCCTCCTCCAATCTCTGCTAGCCTGCCCTCCTCTCGGGGTCCGTCCATTTCCTCAAACAATCTCTGCTAGCCTGCCTTTAATGAATCTTAGAATTACCCTCGACTGCTCATTCTGGTACAAGTCATCGCGGTATCCGGTAGCCGGGTTTACTTCATTTCTGAAACAATCGCTAATAATAAAAAAAACACCACCGGACTATAATACATTATCGAGGAGCAACGACCTTGGCGTTATTGTCGATGCAATTTTTTTCCAATTGATCGATTTTTCAGAAACGAACTTTTTTAACCGTCAAAAAGTTTTTTTGAAAATCAATGGCACTTTTTCGATGAAATTCGAGGGGTAATGATGCAATGGGCCATCTTCATCGCCATCGTACCAACCGAAAAAAATATTTTGGTTTAGGAAGGATACTTAAAACACCGATTCTTTTCCTAATTAACTTGGCTATTGAATTTAAGGAAAGCTTACTTTTCATAACCTTGCTGCTCTAGCGAAGCGTCAGTGCTTGAAGCCGGGCCAAAATCTGCAAATCGTAGATTCGTGAAAAACTATAAGTTTCACTCCTACCTCCATATCCCCTCCTCGACTCCACATCATCGTAATTATTCCCGGTGCCGGTGGTCGGGCTGAAATTTTAATTTGGTGAGTAATTCAAGATCCTTTTAAGTAATTCAAGATAAAATGCTAACTTTGCACAGCTTTTAGCTTTGTTTTATGCACGCAAGAATTTAAGAAAAACAATGTTTCTTAAAAATTTTGACCATCCCAGATTCTGGCCACAATAATATTGTTAAAAAATTCCAGTCTGCTTGTAATGTGAAATGTGTAATATGCGGATTTCCAGCCTTTGCCGTGAATTTTGAACACAATTTGAATAAGTTCAAGCCGGGGGGCTACAATATTTTTTTCGGATTTGTCAAAAAATGTTTCGAGCAAATTGCAGCTTTCGCACTTTCCCAAAACTACCATTCAGCGATGGTTACGCTACGAGCCTACCAGGAAATTCCACGAGTTCAATACCCTCGTTTTTTGGTTCTTGGATGTAAAAATACATAAATAAAGATGCCACAAATAAAGAATGCTACGCAAATTACACAAATTATGCCGTCTAAATCTAAAAATTCTTCTCTATCTAAAAATTAGAAATTAGTTGGGCCGGCCCGACACCTTTAAAGGGATAGGGGCGGCATAAGTGAATCGATTACGCGCGGGAAAGAAAATGTCTCTGCGCCTCTCGCTGGACGCCCTCTCTCGCCGCTGCATCTGTTGAACCCCCCTCCCCCAAGCGGGGTTCAACAGATGCCGTCCTCATCTCTTTAAATCGGTCTCAACCAGCAAAAGCCTAAATAATAAAGAATAATATTCAAAATAACAATGAATTATTTTTGCGCCTTAACTCAAAGATTGCAGCCCAACACTGCGCCAACACAACAATTTGCTATGACACCTCTCTCGCCGCTGCATAAAGCCCCAGGGGAGGGGGGGGGGGGTTTCAACAAATGACGTCCTCATCTCTTTAAAAACTAACCCATTCGTCGGGGCGGCCGGACGGTAGCTCTGCGCGGTGGGCGGGGCTTGTGGAGGTGGAGGGTTCGGTTGGCCGTACTGTAACGGAAATCTGATTTAAAATTATTAAAAATTTATATTACTATTTTAAAGGGAATGTACCATCTAGCCAAAAATTTCGAATGATTTCAATGGTCGGGGAAGTCATTACCATGAATTAATTTTATTACTTATCGATTCTCTATTAATTTTGCCGGATCCGCTACTCGCGACGCGTACGCGCCGCTTAGGCCGCAAAGAACGCCCGTAATCCATTACGCAATGAAAATAGGCAGCGCCGCGTGCGTGTTGCGGAGCGGCGGAAGAATTGAGATACAATTCGCAACGTCAGATTACCCATTAGTCGCAGCATTCCACTGGCAACAGATATGAAACATACCAGCTAAAAAATGTTTCGAAAATTTTACCATTTCCCGACCCTTGGAGTTACTTACTTCGCGAACCACCTTCATTTTTGCGGCAAAAAACCTCCGCACGTCCGGCTGTTTAAAATTTAATTTTTAACTTGATTTGATTTCATTTAATTCTCGCGACCTTACCGCAGTTAGAAAAAGTTATTAATAGAATTTTCACACTCTTACAATTAGTGACGGTTGGCTAAATCCTCACCTGCTTAATTTCCAAAGTTTTAATTCGGTTTTATATTTTCGTGAAATATTTAAATTTTAAAATCTACCGTAGGCGCCTGGGGCGGCCCCGAATTCGGTGCCGGGAACTGATTCAGCGTCGGGAATTGCTGGGCGTAATTCTGCAAAAAAAATGTTGCTTTGGAAATCAATGAATAAAATTTTGACGGAACAGTAATACCGTTCCAAGAAACAGAATTTTTCTCAGGGCATTTTATGGGGATTTTGCAAATTAGATTTTTTGATTTTGCTTGACCCTTAAAATTAATTTGTTTATATCGGGTATCTAATCTTAAATCGGTAAAAGTAAAATGACAAAAGTTGGTAGTAAAAAGTTAACTAAAGGCAATAATTTCCAAATATCAAAAATTGCAAATGAAATTATGTTAATTTTTCGATTGTGCTTCGCCCTTAATATGAATTTGTTAATTACTTTTGTTTTTCACATTACTATTTCATGTGAAAATTGCAAAAGTCGGTACACTTAATCAAAGCTAATAGATTTAAAGTCTCAAAAGCACCAGCCAGACTTCATAAAATTCTATGTTTCTTGCATTTTTGATGACAAGCGTTGCTTTTCAAAAATATTGTTGTTATCCGATGAATCCTGAAACTTCAAGGTTCTACAATAATATACAATTAAATAAAAAATTCTGTGATTAAATAAAACCTATTTATTAATTTAAATGAAACTATAAAAATTACCGGAGCTGGTAGCGGGGCGGCTGGGAGGTAATTAGGGGCCGGCAAACCGGAAGGTGGAGCCAGCTGGAGACCCTGAAATTTGAAACGATATAATTAAATTTGAAAAGATATAAGCGTCACAGTTATTTTAAGGTACGCCGCTATGATGCGTTTTAGTCTAATAAAATTTTTCGCGCGTCAGCCCATTTTGATGAAAGCTATGTAACGATAATGCTGATAAGCCAGCCTTTTTGAAAAATCGTCACTTTCTTTTTCCACTTTTGATGAACGTTGATAACCATAATTTTGTTTTACTGAATGTTAATGTAACTTGGTTAATCATTTTAGTGTAAGAAGAAACCGGATAAAAAAGGAAATTCACTGTTGCGAAAAATATGTTTCAAAGCTCAAAATACTAAATTTAGGCTTTTGATGTTTAAGCCTCGCTCGTTGGCTCAAAAAGGTTTGAAAGTACATTAACGCTACTGACTATGATGCTAAACCATTTAAATCATAAAGATATATTTTAATATATTGCTTCATTGGGGAAATATTAAAATAAGGTTAGGCCAGGGTTAGTGATAACTGAGAAAAACATGTTTCTTTGCGACAAACGCTTTAGCTGATCTTTTGTTTGTTAATTCAGTAATCGATAGGTCTTTTCCGCGTGGTCGGAATTACTTGTTACAAAGCAAGAAATCACCAAAAATGTGACCAAAAAATATTTAATTTTCTTCCAGATCTTTAAAACATCAACGTCTATAAATGAAATGTAGTGACCCTGCAAAAAAGCCACGAAAAAACAGAAGTAGACTTGAAATTTGATAAATTTGATAAAATCTAAGAGGACTAGGGCGTGAAATTCCGAAACCTCACCTGCGTTCCCTGCTGGTACTGTAGCCCTCCAGAAGCGGGCTGGGCTTGCGGTTGTGAAAACGTGGAGTACTGTGGCGCGGCTGCCATTAACGGAGCCGGAAATGATGGAAAAGCCGGAGCGGCGTACGCAGAAACGGATGGCTGATACGACCCGGCGTATGAAGTGTACGAGGGGGCCGAGCCTGAAAAGGAATATTTTTTATTAGAGCAATTACTAAAATAATTCATCCAAAACTTGTTTAACAATTTACTTTTTTGATACATTTTATTTTATCTTCTACTGTGTTGTTATCGACATTATCTGGTATTTTAATTTATTTTAACTACAGATTTCCTTGGATTTCCATTAATCTAATATTTTGTTGTAATTTCTATATCTATTTTTATTTGACTGTTTGATACGACGTTTGGAAAGTTTGAAAAGCTGACACAACAACTCATACGTTTATTGAGATCCGCCAAAACATTTTGAACTGAAGTTTATTTGAAACATTCTTTTAATTTTCTGCTTTAGCTTATTATTTTTAGTTGGTTTTCAAGGAATCTAAACATTTTATCTGGAAGTACGGGCAAGGGTTGAGGTACGGACTGCTTTTGACGGAATTCTTTCCCCCATTGCTCTCATCCAAAACAAGCTCTAAGCTTGACTTTTTGAAACATTTAAAGTTATTTTAAGATATCTTTTATTTGGCTTTAATATTCTGTTTTTCAGACATTTAATATCTTAGCTAGGTAGGCAACGGCTGGCTATGGATTGCTTAAAAATTGCGTCGGAAATGTGGAAAAAAGATGTTGCTTGCCAGTGCCGATTATGATCGGCAAAAAACCTTCGAACTGGAATATTTTTGAAACAATCTTTTTAAAATTTTTTAAAATTAGGTCATTTTTTTGTTTTCTTGGTTGGTTTGGTTTTTAGTTACCAAATTTGGCTTTCCGATTTTTATCGCCGCTGAAAACCTATATACTAAATCGGATAAAAAAATTTTTATTTGGAATTTTTTCGAAACATTTTTGTAGATTTGCAAGAGTACGCCAAGGGGGTGAGTGTGAGAGAGAGAGAGAGAGAGAGAGAGAAAGGGCGAGAGAGAGAGAGAGAGAGAGAGAGAGAGAAGGGTGGGGGAGCTGTGAGAGAAACCTTTGAAAGAACCTACTCTCACAAGACGGTGGCGGGCAGAACATTTGGCAGGGCTGCGAGGCGGCTGGGGCTGGACACTGTTGCGAGCACTAAAAGTAAAAATGGGAAAATTAAAAGCTTTCAGAATAGAAAAATAATTGTTTAGTGCAGCAATTTATAAATAGAGATTTTTACCTGCTTTTGATTTTATTTTTAAAAGAATATTTTATTTTTAAATTAAATGCTGTACGCTTTTCCACCGCGCGAAAAGCCCCCAAAAAAGTGCTCTGAAATTTTGATGTTTTAGAAAAGCAGCTGGACGAGTTGATATTGGCAGGCACAATGCCGAGCAAATTTTACCAACTTATGTCTATGGGGCAGCTGCGTGCGCGTCGCGTGTCGCGGCATGGGAAAGGCCAAAATACATAGCGAAAAATAAAAGCCATGCCTTGTCTTGCTTTGCCCTTGAAAATAAATTGCATTTGGAGCCAAACTACCGGGACCATTATTCTCCTCATTAAAGTTCTCACGCTTTTGGACTCTCCAAAGGTGTTTGAAACATATTTTTCCAATAGAATTCCACCTCAAAAATTAATCAATAAATCCTTCTTAAATTTTCAAATTAATTATGATTAATTTTCTAAGAACTTTCCAGCATCAGGAATTCAAAAACCATGCAAAATCACCAACCTCACATCCACCGCCGAACAAATTCCCAAAAAATAGGGCACTGGAGGGGTGAAAATATAGAAAGAGCAGCACCGCCCACTTCAACCGCGTTCGCATTTGGGAATCTGCAAAAATGTTGTATTTTTGAGGACAACCATAATATAAAATACTATCTATCGATTGGCTATCTAGTAATAGAAAAAGGTTAAAAAAAATAATGTTTCACAAAAAATTTGAAAAGAAGCTTTAGGGCTGGTGCCAATATAAGGTCGCTTTCCCATTACAGAAATTTCTTTGACAAAGATCTATTGTATAAAATTGCGTGGGCGAAAGATAAAAATATCCTTGACAGGTACCGCGACACTTGCGGCGCGGACACTTGCGCCCGACATTGAATGAAACCGCGACACTTGAATCTACAGGAAAATTGGCCCCTCCCCCCCCCCCCGGATAATGCGAAAGTACCGACTAATTATTTGCGTTGTACGAACAAAAAGGTAACGGGTTTATAAAGTGCGCCAAATCTATAAACAAAACAAAAAAATAAATGTAGGGAGTTTCAAAATAATGTGTTGCTTTGAACGGGGAGTCTTCCGGAGAATTCGAATTTTTATTGGACGTGGGGTATCTACCAAAATAATCAAACACGTCATGTTAGTGAAATTTTGCGCTTATCTCATTTTCAAAAAAATCTCGTGTGCAGATTAGAAGGTAAAAAAACAATGAACGAAACACTCATCAGCTAATATGATTGTCTATTTCAGAAACATAGATTTGAATAAGCAAAAAAAAATGTTGCGCAAAACCGCTTCATGCTTGAAAATTATCGAGATGCATTGAAGCATTCATTTTGCAAATGCGAAACCACCGATAAATTGTTGGTAGATGAAACCAGACCAACAATTACAACCAATTTAGTATGAGAATTCAATATAGATGACACTTTTCGAAAAGCTAAAACTGATTAGACTCCAGAATTTATGTCTACTAGTTCTCGCATCACTAGATAAAAATAAAAATTTTGGAACTTGAAAAAAGAATAAAACACTCTTTTGAAAAACTATCTTTTTTTTTATAATCGGTTTTCCTAAAAATCGTCACCGTTTTCGCGAGAATACAAAAAATGGGGACTCGCTGATCAGATCAATCACTAACAATATATTTTTTCGGGTATACGAGAAAAACTGAAACAATTTTTCGCTAAAAACGCAAATCGTGCATTAGTAAATCGCAATTCGAGAACCGAAGAGGAATTACAAACCTTTTTCGAAAAATGGGTGATTAAAAATACTATATGTATTAATTAATATATTAAATTCACGGAAAAATCCATAAGCCTGTCCTACAGATTTGCCTTCCCAGTCTCTTTAAAAACTAGGAAAATCCTCGTTCGAAACGGGGAGAAACTGGTAGCCCGGATTTTCAGGGGAAAACGAGTGAAAACTGTCCCGTTCCGCGACACTCCACAGGACGGAGGACTAGCGGAAGACACAGTGGACACCGCAATTATTGTCTTCCAGAACGAAATTGGTTGCACGTAAAAAACGGCTGGGAATCGAGGCAGCGTGTGAATTGCAACGAAAGATTGAGAACGAAAGAAAGGCACGACATTACCGCTTTAAAAAACGAGGGAAAGCAAGAATATTTTGAAACTTGAATTTTTAATTTTCGAATGCTAAAGTAATCAGCAAATTATTGTGGCTTATTACAGTAGCTTAAAATTATATTTTCATTAAAAATAAAATAGGAAGCGAAAATTGCTGGAAATTGGACCATGGAGTGATTGCAACGAGAAATTTGAGTTGATTCCCTGTTTAAAAGACTTCAACAGTTTTTGAAACTCGATTTTTCAAAAAAACAAATCAAATCAAATTTGACTACCTTAAGAAAGCCGTTTCCTCGCCTAATGAAGGAAATTTCGGTGGAAATGAATTGAAATATGCATTAAAATTACAATTAAATAAGACAATTGAATTATAATTTAAAATAAGAATCCGAGAAATGAGCCGGTGAACGATTTTCTGACACAACGTCTCAGGAATTAATATGCCTCAAGATTTCTTGACGTGAAATCTTCTTGAAACACATTTTTTTCAAAAGAAATGGGATGATCGGAAAAAGCAGTTCGATAAGACTTGTTGGCTTTGTATTCGCATTTCGTAAACTATTACGACGCCTGAAAGGAGATCAAGATTATCGCCTTCCGGAGCCAACCTGCTTACATGAAAAAAACTGATCGGAATCGAGGCTGCGAGCGAATGCAAGAATTGATCCACGGAGCCAATTGTCAGTTTAAAGCAACACGGAACACAAAATTATTCTGAAACTGTTATTTTCAATTTTCGAATTTTTTTCAAATAATATTTCGCCCAAAATTAAGAACGAACCAAAAACTGCTGTTATAAATGTTGCGCAGCAAGCTATTTAAAGGCTAATGAAGAATTTAACGAAAGTGGGCAAAACTGCAACGGTACGAGCCGGAAATTATTTTAGCGGGTTCAAAAGGAGGCGGATTGCCAGTTTCCAAAGCTTCGGAACCCAAAATTTGCCTGAAACTAACTTTTTCAAAAAAAAATCTCACGCATCGGACCCGGTATTTCTATTGATTTCTATATGCTTTATTGCGTTCGTTCGAGTTCGACACAGATTTAGTCATTAAATCGCGTAATCCATCACAACCTCTTAGAAAACGTTAAGTTTAGTGTTTTCCGGAGTCCAATTCCGTATTCCAAAAGACTGCTGGACATCGAAGCTCTTGGACTAACATTATTGTTCGTGTCGAAAAACTGTAATTAAAAAATGTTTTGAAACTCAGTCTTTCAAAAAGTTTTGGAGGATGCGCCATGGTCCAAAGTCAAGAGGCAGTATTAAGATTTTCTAAAGCTTCTTAATGCAAAACTTTTATGAAACCAATTTTTCATAAAATCTGTCACCAATCAAACCAATTAAGGTATTTCTATTGATATGGCCAAATCTCCATCGGTAACCTATTACAACGCCCTCGAGGAGGCCTTATTTGCCTCCGGGGTCAAATTGCTTACTAGAGAAAAACACTGGGAATCGAGCCACCTAGACTATTGTTATTTTCAAACAGCGGTCCAGGTCCGATTTTTTTGAAACTCAGTTTTTTTAACGAATTCTGGGATGAATGGCTACTCACGCTCAGGATTTGTGGCAATATGGGCCTAACTTTAGACCCTTATCACACAATGTTTCAAGAAACCTAGTCCTTACTGAAGTCGGGCAATCCACAATTCTTCTCGTCCGCAATGTGTGGTTCATTTTAGAAAATTCCAAACGGTTACTATTCACATTTTTTTTCGGCTCCGTCTACATTTTAGCTACACCTGTAGCTGTTTTACAAAGGAGATTGAAGAAAGAAGTTAATTCCATCGCGTAGAACCGGGGAAGACTAAGTAAAAAAAAAAAACGATAAAATGTATAAATTAAGCGTGGGTCAAAACTACTAATTACTAGATTGAGATTGCTACAATTATTAAAAAAATATATAGAAATCATATACCTAAAAATAAGATTTTTGGCTTGCTGGAACATACAACGGAGAATTAACGGTGTACGATTGTTGCTAAACTCGTACCAAACATGAAACATGAAAAAATTTTTAAAATCCAAAAAAGTCTAGGCCGAGTTACCGAAGGGGGTCAATATAAGCTAAGGCTTGCAATATTTCAACTAAAAAATATCTTTATGGAGGAGAAAAATTCACAAAGTACAATTTGGGCCAACTCGTACCACACACGAAACATTGCCCTGGCGATAGAAAATCTTCAAAATTAAAAAAGAAATGTCGAGAAAGCTTCCCGAATATTGCCAACTCAAAACTAAGCCGATATTGCTCGAAAAAGCCAGACAAAAAACATATAAAAAAATTGACTAAGTTTCAACCATGTTTCAAATCTTTTCGATTTTATTCAAACACAAGACAGGATTATTAACAAAAAAAATTTTCCCAAAACTGGTACCAAACATGAAACATCACTCGCCGGAGTTAATCCCGCCGGAAAAGTTGCAACCCCAGTGGGGCCGAATTGGGCGCGTCGCAAAGCCGAAAATTTCGGGGTTACCCCCGGTTTAAGCCACGCCCCCTCTGGGATAGGAGCCGTAAAATTGGCTGCGACCGGAAACCGGAAAAATGGATGAATTGTTCTTGAACCCTTAAAGGGTTCAATAATTTAGGACACACTATCGAAAGCTTGATTGCAATACCACCCATTACCCTAACCCTAATTCTCCTTGAAACATCACACGCGCAGCAACTAAAGCACCTTAAACCTGCTTGTTTTCGTGTTTACAGCATAATAAGGGGCAACTGACAGGGCTTCAATCACGTCTAAAACCTAAAATTATGAAAAATAGACAAAAGAGGAAGTTAAAGGGCACGTTCAGGGACGTTTTTTGGAAAAAAGCAAAGAATTTTGCCGCGGCCGGGGGTCGAACCCGGACCCCACGCTCGGGAGGCGCGGATGGATACCAGTCAGCCACAGCTACAACCTGGCAAGGGGTCGAGGGGCGCCTCACCCCGGAAAGGAGGGGAATGGCCTCCCACGGCACGGGCAGGCAGTGCGCCCGGTCCCTACGTCCATAGGGTGTACACGTTGGGACGAGTACACGGCCCCTCCCTGAACGTGCGCTTTAAGACAGAAAATTAAGGAAAAAGGTAATTAATTAGGAACATTGACAGCAAGCCCCACTAGCGATAGCCTCAATTCCAGTTACTAATATTTATATTGAAACTTATTTTTCATAAAAAACCATGTTGGGATCTACTATATATCCTACTATATATAAAAAATAGTGTTTGTGTGTGTGTGTGTGTGCATTTGCATGCAACTTCCGTCCGTATGTTCCAGTCGTATCTCAATAGGGGAGGAAGTTAAGGGTACGTATGATACGTCATTAGGTGCGTAATGGTCATGACACGACTGCACGCATATGAGATTTGTAAAAATCAGCGGTTTTCGATATTAAAATTAAGTTTTTGTGAAAATCTCGCTCGACCTCTTTATTAGGAATCAATTTACATGCACCGGAAGTGGGGGAAGCCATATAATGGGGAGAAGACGCGCTTTTCATTTTTCTGCACAGGAATTTAAGTGTTTATGCAAAGTTGCGAAGTATGGGGGTTGAAAAGTCGCGAAGCGGCTTTTCAACCCTGGTAAATTTCTAATTCCGTCCGCCCGTCCGACCGCCCGACCGGGAATTCAGCCAAATTTTGCATTCAGATCCAAAATTCAAATTGTGGGGGGAGGCCAGCGCTGAACACCCGCGTAGCGGGGGGTCAGCGCTGGTTCATCACAAATTTAAGCCTTTATCTTAACCCAATTGGAACCCAGAAAAACCTAAATGATAAAGATTAATATTACCAATAACAACAATGAACTATTTTTCCGCTTTAAAAACCGGAGTTATAATGACGAAAAGAGAGCCTTAAATTGCAGCTCAACAAAGCGTCATTACAAAAATTTTCCGTGAAACCTTATTTTCGCAAACCGAAAATCGCAGTTAGGAGCCTGATGAAGCTACATGTGCCTTGGCGTCTGGAAAATCATAGAAAATGGAAAGAATCGGGGAAAATCCATAGCCAAATAAATAGATTCATGGCTATTACTTGCCCGTCCACCTAAAAAGTCGAATAAATTAGGATACGAGAGAGAGAGAGGCCGATTGCCATACCACCCAGTCTCCTAACCCTAATTCTGCTTGAAACATCTCAGACGAAGAAGCGTAAAGTGTTTTCAAAACTGTGCTTTTTTATGTGTTGCAATTCAAATTAGAAACCACAGGAAAGATGTACAAGTAAGTTTACAACAAAGTTTTCAAAAATACCCGAAAGCGTTAGTTAAAACAGATATTAGTCGACAACCAAAATGCCCTAATTTCCCCCGTTAAAACTGAATTTGATTTGTAGCGGGCAGGAACGCAAAATTATAGCCACGTCGTTTTTCTAGAAACTTACTTCCCAAAAACCAAATAAAAACCCAATTTTGGCTTCTCGATAACGTTAAGCCTTTACCTTAAACCAGTTTATACCCGACAAAAAACTAAATAATAGTGATTAATATTACCAATAAAAGCAAAGAACTATTTTTCCGCTTTAAAAACAGGAGTGTTATAATGACGAAAAGAGAGCCTTAAATTGCAGCTCAACAAAGCGCCATTACAACAATTTTCCGTGAAACATTTCAATCCTCGAGTCGTTTTTGCGTTTACGGTATTAAAATGGGCCATCTGGAAGGGTTTGAATGTAAGTTTTAAGAAACCGAATTGAATTTGCGAGTCCAAAAATGATCTGCCTAAAGTCTCCAATGTCTAAAAAAGTTTAAGCGCAAATTTAAAAATACTAAAAGAAAAACGAAATTAACCAATCTTCCTTTTTAAAAAAACACGAAATAAGTGGAGCGCAAACTAAAAACTAAAATTTAGAAAAAGAATAGAAAAGTCCTATTTTAGACCAAAGAGATAAACTTGCGACCCGGGCGAAATTGCCACTCAAAAAGCACGACTATAGGAATTTTCGAGGAAACATTTATTTGGAAAATAGCAAAAAGGCTTATGACACCCACGTAGGGTACGAAATCTATAATAGTAGTAGTTAATAGTAATAATAGAAATTCTATAGTCAACAAAATCAATAGCCATGCCTTGACCGTTCCGGGAAAAGAACTGGATCAACATCCCGAAGCATTGCGCTAATATCTGATGATTTAGCCCCAACTCCAATTGAAACATATTCTGCCCAAAAAAGGCTTTTGAATCATGCCATTTAAATAAAAATAAAAGATCTTAATGTGTTGTAAATCATCAAAATTTTAATCAAAAAAAAGCAACGCTGTAATAAAATTTTTTAATATTTAGAAATAATGAGCGATTTTAATGCGCTATGGTGCAATAGAAAATGCCACCCTTCGGCTTTCAAGAGTCCACCAGAGCCAGAAAACACTTGAGACGCTTTTTCACAGAGACCGGCGGGGAGGGGCACCCTTTTCGAGAGGAGCATGAGAGGTCAATTTAAGCCCCGGAGGGCAGGGAGTGAGAGAGAGAGAGAAAGAAAGAGAGAGAGAGAGACGCAGAGTAATCGCGAGGCCGTCCGGCCTTGGCCGAAACATCCACATAAGGTAGGAGGGAAATCCTCAAACAATCTCTGCTAGCCTGCCCTCCTCTCGGGGTCCGTCCATTTCCTCCTCCAATCTCTGCTAGCCTGCCCTCCTCTCGGGGTCCGTCCATTTCCTCAAACAATCTCTTCTAGCCTGCCCTCCTCTCGGGGCCGTCCATTTCTCAAACAATCTCTGCTAGCCTGCCCTCCTCTCGGGGTCCGTCCATTTCCTCAAACAATCTCTGCTAGCCTGCCCTCCTCTCGGGGTTGCACGCAAATTGCCTCGGCAAAAAGGCAAGGCTCAATTAAAAAAACCAAAATGAGAATCAGATGACGACCCCACCCGTACGACTTTTGAGAGAATCACCAAAACAATGAATAAGTTGTAACATTAAGATTATTCTGTGAATGCGAAGGTCTAATACGCGAATTTTGTACGGTTCTATTGATGCGAAATTAACAAACGAGTAAACAATCTGGTTTTGAAAAGTGATGAAACACGAATTTTCCCCGTGAATTTAGCAAAGGTGCAGCACGCGACGTGAACGCAGCTTGCGTACATCAGTGTGTTGTAAAACGTTACGCTAGGTAAGGGCAAGAGCGTGGCGTGCGTGCCAATGCTCTCCCTTTAGAGGCAGAGTTAGAAAAACGAACCGCCTTATCATTGCTGGGTTTTTTCGGCACCCTATGGCATCTTTTTGTGAAACATTAAATCACCTGAGAATTGTCCGATCAATCTAACCGCTAAATATGATATTTAAATCGCACCACGAAAGTGAAGAGCAGAATAGAACTTGTAATTATCATATGCGGCAAGCAACTCTCTGGAATGCCGCAAATAGCTTACCGGGAACAAGGGAACTTTCTGAAACACATAAAAACACAGTTTTCTGCTTGACAAGCATCAGAATATTACTTCAGAAAACCGCGAATAAAATGTATTAAAAGATTAGCAACTCAAAATAATTGTAGTAGTATAGAAATTAATCTGAAGGTGCCGTTTAAAGGTACCTGCGGATTCTAAGCATCAGGCGTTTTTAGATAGTTTTTCACGAGCCTAAATTGTAAGTGTAGCAGCGTAAGTCGTGCACGGAATTATTCGTATAATTTGCGCGGAACAAGGCACATTTTTGAAACACCTAAAACTGACAGAAAATATTGCTTGCCAATCAGAATCTCGAATTACAAAATCTCGAATGACAAAATTTCGAATGACAAAATCTCGAATGATTAGAATCTCGAATGATCAGAATCTCGAATGAACAGAATCATTGTATTGAACAGAATTTAACAGAACAACAAAATATTGTATCATTGAGCGTCTGGATTTTCGCTAAGAAAACGCAAATGAAAATATAGAGAATAAAATTAGCAATTTAACTAATTGGCGGGCTTAAAAGAAAGAGATATTCGCCAAACTAAATTCTAAGCCAAGCCCAAACCTAAGCCAAGCTTAAGGCAAGCCAAGCCCAAGCCAAGGCTAGAAAAGCTAAGCATTTAAAAGAAGCAAAAAACCTAAACCTTTTGTCGGGCAGACCAGGCAGCGCGCCCCTGAAGACCCCGATCTTGCTATGGCCGGTTCAGAGAGGGGCAGGGCAATTAGCAGTATATGGCGGTTTCGAAGTAGAAGAGAAGGCAGGGGGTGACCGGTCCCAATTACCGTACTCCCCTCACCCCACACCAACTAGCCGCCACCCAACTACGCCCCAATACTACTTACACCCTCACCCAAAGGGAGGAGAAAACGACACCCTCCTATAGACATCCCCACCTCTCGAAATCCTCGGAAAAATATGGGTGCATCGAAATTGGCATGGATTTGCCATGGGGGATGTTTTGAATGGGTGCAGCGCTACGCGCTACACCCAAATTACACCCCCTCAAAGAAGGGATTTCACTTTTTGGAGGATTTTGTGACTTCCAAAACGAAGAGGCAAACTAGCAGCGTTTCTTTGAGAAATTGGACCGACCCGAGAGGAGGGCAGGCTAGCAGAGATTGTTTGAGGAAATGGAAGGACCCCGAGAGGAGGGCAAGCTAGCAGAGATTCTTTGAGGAAATGGACGGACCCCGAGAGGAAGGCAGGCTAGCAGAGATTGTTTGAGGAAATGGACGGACCCCGAGAGGAGGGCAAGCTAGCAGAGATTCTTTGAGGAAATGGAAGGACCCCGAGAGGAGGGCAGGCTAGCAGAGATTCTTTGAGGAAATGGACGGACCCCAAGAGGAGGGCAGGCTAGCAGAGACACAGCAGAGAGAATACGATTTGCAACCGAATCCCCGAGCAAAAGGTTGTTATTTCGGGTACTTTCGTACTCAATTTGACTATGTTTTTGCAATTACCATCGACCATTTTCAGTAGTTTGCCAAAAAATGGTCCTTTTCGGGTCGTTTTTGGCAATTTTGATGCAAAAAAGTGATGAAAAGTCCTAATTTAGACGTTATTTTAGATTTAGTTTGCTACGGATCTCATCTAGATTATTTAGAGTTTTTTTTAGTGTTGAATGTGTGTTTTGGATTTGGAAAACGGCGCATGACACCTGGCAAAACCCGCCCTGGCGTGGCGAATTTCCACCTGCCGGAGGATCTCACGTACTCCTGGGGTGGGCTATTTGCGGTATGCCTTGCAAGAAGCCAGCCGCAACGTGCCGACCAGACTTCATCAAAATGGCGTTGCTCGTTTACGAAGAGCCCGTGCTCTACATCAAGACAACGGCAATCACCGGGGTGCTGTCGACGCTGATCAACGTCGGAACCCTCTACTTGATCGCTTCGGCGACGTCGAAGCGAATGGGGCAATACCGCAACTTTTTGCTGAACTATCAGGTCAGTCGATGGGCAGGAGTCGGAGGTGCAAAAAAAGCAACGATTTTTGCCGCGGCCGGGGGTCGAACCAGGGCCCCCCGCTCGGGAGGCGCGGATGGATACCAGTCGGCCACTGCTACAACCTGGCTCGGGGGCGAAGGGCGCCCCACGCCGCAAAGGAGGGGTATGGCCTGTCACAGCACTGGCAGGCAGTGCGCGCGTTCCCAACGTCCATAGGGTGTACACGTTGGGACGAGTACACGGCCCCTCCCTGAACGTGCGCTTTAAGATGGTTGTCTTTTTTGAAATGCTTAAAATGTAGGGTTTAAATTAAAACATTGTTTTGAAAATTGTTGCAAACTCGCCGTTTCGAGGGCTTTCGAATGGTGTAACTACCTTTCCCATCCGATACTTCTGCCTCGAGTTAGAGGGGGGTGTTTTTTTTATTGGGCCACCCTCTACAGTAGCGGTCAAAAAGATGTCCTCCTCCGGGAAATCGTTGGTGTCGAAAACCACAGACCCAAATTTTATGAAACTTTGCCTTTAGGTTTGGATTTGACCAATAAAATCAAATTTATAGTAGATTTCAATATTGCCATCGAATTCCTCGCAACCGGGTTGACCTGGACACGAAGGGAAAATTTGGGCCTGTGGTTTTCCGACACCAAACGATCTCCCGAGGGGACATCTTTTCGACCGCCACTGTATGCCGGCAGTAGATTCCTGCCCATTCTACACCTAATGACGTTTCATTTCGACGTTTCGATTTTCGGCATGCTTCATGCACAAGCCCTACGCAGCGTTTTCTGAAATAGCTGCCAAAAAGCTGCCCTTGGGCTGCCAGAAGCAGCGTTAACAACCATAAATTATAAATACCCTAAAACCTCGTGTATAGTTCCTCCCCGTTTATAGTTCCGGGTGAAAATACGAACCGTCCGTAATTCCGTATGACCGCAAATTGGTGTGTTTCGTTTTTTCGCATTTTTGCAAATAACTCCGTTCGCGAGTGGGATTTTTGCGGTTTGGTTCGAATTATTGGTCCCACTTCGATAATTTCCAACATTTTAAGTGGTTTAATGAAAGAAATTGGTGCTGGGGATCCTGAGAACCATCTCTTTGGCCTTACATAGCTTTTGCTGCAAATTGTTCCCTACGCACATTATTTGGTGTCATTTGTGTTGCTACGTAACCAAATTGTACCGGAACTATACACGAGGTTTTAGGGGGTTCTAGGGGTTTTTTTTAAGTTTGCGGCGGGGGGTTTCTAATACCCCCGGGGGTATTTTTCGAGGGGTTTTCCAACTCTAACTGTCAGGCCGTGACGTCCACCGTGGAGCTGTTACTGAAGCTCTCGATGATCGAGATTTTCCAACCTGCGCCGGCGGCGCGTTTTCACAATCCGCTGCTGATGTTCGACGTCAAAATCTGGATGGTAAGTCCATGCTTGTGGGGACTTTTTCGAACTTTTGTAGCGTTTTAAACGAAAGAACATATTCTGGCTATCGGGGAACTATTTTAGTAGTTTTTGAAAAGTACACGAAAACTCGTTCAAAAAGTTCGGTCGCGGTAGGTAATATGGCTCCCCGACACCTGCGCCGCGGACACCTGCGCCGCGGACACTTGCGCCCGACACTTGCGGCGCGACATTTGCGGCGCGACACTTGCGGCGCGACACTTGCGGCGCGACACTTGCGCCCGACACTTGCGGCGCAGTATTTATTATTTTAAAATGTTGTAAATTTGGCATTTCTTCGCGGATTTTGTTTGTAATTGTTGTATTTGTGTTCAAAATTAGCAGTTTAAACGACCCGCAGTCGGAATGCCCCTGAGGGCGTCAGGCAAGGTGGGCGTCGCTTCGGATGGGCTGCCGCTCACTCTTTTAAATCAGGGCGCCTGGGCGCTTCGCGCCCTCGGGCGCCCCTGATTTAGAAACACTGTACGAGCTCGCACCCATCCGAAGCGACTAGGCCCCGGGTGGCTCGAAGCCTTTTTTTTGGTCGCAGAGCGGAGGAAGTAGCAGCCACTTTCCCTCCAAATTGAGTGTCCAAACCTCCATCAATACCCCCATAGCCGAAATCCCCGTCAAAAACTACCTAAATACCTTCCTGATGGCCGCAGATACCCCCCATGGCTGAAATCCCCTTCAAAAACTACCTAAATACCTTCCCGATGGTTTAAGGTACCTCCCCTAGCCGAAATCCCCTTAAAAAACAAAAATGACGACCGACCGGATGGAATGAGAGAAAAAAAAGAAATTAAATCCCCCGTGAAAATTTTCATCCACGAAACGCGCGCCACCTGGCTCACTATGTCCAAATCCCCCCAACCTCCGTCCCCACCCGTTTTACTAAGGAAAAAACTTTCAAAGTTAATTTTATGAATTTAAACTAAAAGTTTTTCATAAATTTTTTATCAGTTTGGGGGTTTCTGACGGCGCTCTATCCGAATCCGAAGAGAGCTAAGCTCTAGCTCCTTTCCCCTTCGAGTTGAATTCGGCTTCAGACAGACAGACAGACGGAGACCACAGCAAAATTATTATAGTTGATGATAACCGCAAGGTCGCGCCGCAAGTGTCGCGCCGCAAGTGTCGGGCGCAAGTGTCGCGCCGCAAATGGCCGCGCCGCAAGTGTCGCGCCACCGGTAATATGGGCTCTCTGCCGCAGTGAACCCAGCCCCTTCTTATCGCCCTTCCTGTCTCTCCCTTGCCCTAGTGGTCCAAGGCGCTGCCCCAAGCTGGCGGTCAGGTTCGGTTTTGCTCCGCGGCGAGCGCCTACCTTGTTTGCTATCCCGCGGACCGTTACCGGCCGGTAACCAAACCAACGAGACTTCAGTGTACCTTTAAGGGGATTTCGGCTGGGGAAGGTATCTAACTGTAAAGTGTTTTTACTCAACTTGGAGTTTCGATTCGGGACCAAGCGCATCTTGTGCAGAATTTTTCGCTGATTCCGAATATGTTTTCCAAATTTGCTACGGACTTTTATTTAAAAATCATTTTTGCTAACAATTAGGCCGAAAAATGACAAAAATTCAGACGCTGGCCCACTATTCCTTGTTTGGGGCTGTTTTCCCCAGGGGCCCCGAAGTACCCTCTGACAGCACCCTACCCAGTTGGCACCATAGTGCATTGGCAAAGTACTCGCTTGCCAAGCGCAGGGCGGCGGTTCGAACCCCCGCCCTGCATCATTGCTTTTGCTTTTTGCATAAAAATCTCATTTCTTATCTAAAATGCTTGTTTTGAGCTGTGGATGTTTGTCGAGCCAACGCCTAGTCAATTTTGACGTTGAAATTAATGAAGAAAATCGAAACTATAAGGATACCTTCATTTTGGTGAAAACTACGGTCATAATTGCCGTATAACTTTCAGAATAACGGTCCGTAGCAAATTTGGAAAACATATTCGGGATCAGCGAAAAATTCTGTACAAGATGCACTTGGTCCCGAATCGAAACTCCAAGTTGAGTAAAAACACTTTACAGTAAAGCCATCAGGAAGGGAACCAATTCGTTTTTTTAAGGGATTTCGGCTATGGGGTTATCTCAAGCCATCAGGAAAGTATTTAGGTAGTTTTTTTAGGGGGGTTTCGGCTATGGGTGGTATCTGAATACATCAGCGTGGGTTTTGATTGGAGGGCAGCCCGAAGGCCGGCCGATAACAGTCGCGAAGCGGCTGTAATCGGCTAGTTTAGTGATTATGGATGTAGCGATTATGAAAGTTCCCCGCTGCAGGTAATCGCCGCGTGTTTGGGCACGGCCCTCACCGTTGCGACCGGGCTTTGCCTCTTCTACCGCCATCGGCAAGTGTTGCCCCTCGGGCACTGGGCGAGGTTGGGCTTTGATTTTCCTGCAGATTTCCAAATGTTTCATATTCACGGCTACACAAGCAATGGGTTTAAACTGCCACGACGAACTGGGGGGATTTGGATGGGGGAAACAGGGCTACGCGACGCTCCAATACACCCCCGTTTTGAACCAACCAAATCGGTTAGAGTGAGTTATTTCCAGCCGGCACTCACTTTGTTCGGCTCTGTCATCTACAGATATGTAATGTATACCAAAATACTCGCCAGAGCAAGACGAACATTTTGGTATACTTTACACACCTGTAGATGAACAGGGAGCCGAGATACGGTAGGTGGGTGCCGGCTGGGGGGGGGGGGGTACTCTAGTCTAATACCGGAAGCTTCAAAGCCCTGGTGCAACAGGTTTTTTAATTTACTTTTTTTCTTATTTAGGCACAATCGAATCAGCACAATCTCTTCTGCAACTCAGGAAATCCACATTTTGAAGTTAGAATACAAATAAAAATTATAAGCGTTCAAAGATTTTCCGCTTTCGATTTTTGCCAAAGGGCCCGTAATTACATGTCGTCATCGCGGGCCATAAGATGCCGCACGGAATTGCTATCAGAATGTCGAAAATCATAATGTCGAAACTCATAATGTCGAAATTCAGAATGTCGAAATTTAAATTTGGTAATTACCGGTGAAACCGCCAAATCCTAGCCAAAAAATTTTTAAATTTCGACATTCTGACATTTCGACATTCTGACATTTCGACATTATGAAATTTCGACATTCTGACATTTCGACATTATGAAATTTCGACATTATGACATTTCGACATTATGAATTTCGACATTATGAGTTTCGACATTATGAATTTCGACATTTTGAAAATAAGCCTGCCGCACGACCCCTTCAAAATATCGAAAATATTCAAAACGCCGAAAACATGTTTATTAGTGATGTTGATGATGAAAAATGACCTTCAGATGGAAGCCTACACACCTCGCGATTTTTTTCATTGTGAGCTGCGTATTTTATACGGGTCTGCTCAGCTACTCGATGTGCTGTGCGACGCTGGCAAAAGGCCAAAGCACGATATTATTTGACTGGATCAGGGTGCGTTTTTGCGCGTTGCGTGGTAAGGTTGCCTCTTCGTAAATCATACTTTGAAAATAAGTTTTGTTGGCTAAATGGCCTTTCGAAACGTCAATTTGCGAAGTCATTGTCCAAAAAAGAGAATTTCTTGAAAGTACGATGTAATACCACCGATAGATTCTACTTCTGGCCTATCAAAAAAAAGTTAGGAAGCCGCCGGATAACGGCTATTTGCCTAAAAAAGTGTATTTTGGTCCGAATTTTCGAGATTCTAATTTCCGAGATTCTAATTTTCGAGATTCCGATTTTCGAGATTCTGATTTTCGAGATTCTGATTTCGAGATTCTGATTTTCGAGATTCCGGATTTTCGAGATACTGATTTTCGAGATTCTGATTTTCGAGATTCCTGATTTTCGAGATTCTGAATTTTCGAGATTCTGAATTTTCGAGACGCAATTAGAGACGGCTGGACGCAATTTTTTCGACGTTTAATTTTCGAAAATATTGCTTTCCAAAATTGCCCCCGAACAAGTGATTTTTGAAACAGCTCGTTTCCAAAATATGGTTTTTGAAAAGCGTATGTCAATACTCAGAATTGCCAGAATTGCTTGCCTCAAAATCTGATTGGTGGCGCCCCAAAATCCAGGATTCGAGTATCGCAAATTTCAGGTACACCCCGAATTTCAAATACTGCTAACGGTGCCGGAGGTCTGGGTCGGCGATTTTACGCCAACCACACCGATCGGCCTCAACGCTGGGGAGTTATTCACCGTGGTGGCTGCCATGCTGCTCCTGGAAATCATTGCCGTGGTAATGCCAATCGTACTGTCCGTATTAAAATGACGCGGGGAGCCGTGTTCTCGGTATACCTAGGATAACAAGGGGGACCGAAGTTTTTTGACAATAAAAATGGCTTAAAGGGCTAGTTCAACTTTTATAGCTTGAGCTGGTACCTTGGGAAACTATAGACGTAGGCACAGTGCGCCCGAACAGTCCCCCATTACGACAGCTATTAGAGATCGGGGAAATGAGAGAGGCGCAGACACAAAAACGCAGAGAGGGTTCGACTCCTGGCCGCGGAAATTCTTTTGTTTTATTGCCTGAACTAGCCCTTTAAACATGGTTTTTTCGGGCTATAAAAAGCTCTTAGTATCCATCTATCAAAACGTTGTTTGAGAATTGTTGAAAACCCGCCGTTTCCGCAAACTTGGGTAATTGAACCAATGCCCAGGTTCTCGAAAGTTCCAGTGATCCGATCGGCTGTTTGTAAAGTACAGCCGGTACAGCCGTTTCGAGATTGTATGGAAAGGGGCGAGAGACGCAGAGAAAAATGTCTGCGCCCTCTCCCTCTGCCCACTCTTTCCATCCGGCTGTACCGGCTGACTAATTGCCATCCGATCAGTCGAACTGTTACTTCGGATCAGTGGGCCAGGTGCACATCTTTTACCTTCCAGCAAAAGACGCTTACCTGAGGGGTGTTTTTTGCTCCCCGGGGAGAGGAGCGGGGGTTTCGGGGGGTTTTCAAACTCTATCTACAGGGTGCCCCATAAACTCCCATTCCCCTTTTAGTGTTCAGGCCTCTACGGCCACGCGTTCTACCTGTTGCGTCGGACGGCCGGCACAATGAGCGAGAAAACTCGGCAACTGCACCGTCGGCTGCTACTGTTACTGGCTGTCCAGGTTGGCGACCGTTTCGAAACTTGCAAAAGTACTCCGCGCTGATTCGGGTTATGCCACCCGAAAATTTCGCGCAAAGTTCCGGTTTATCTGAAATTGTCCGTCCCGTCCGGCACTACAGGGTGTCCCAATAAATTACACCCCTCTAACTCGACGTCGAAGTATCGGATCGGAATGATAGTTACACCATTCGAAAGCCCCTGAAACGGCGAGTTTGCAACAATCTTCAGAACCATGTTTTCATTGAAACCCACTCGTTTATAAACCATTTTGTAAAATTTCCGGTTTTTCGGGCTTGCATACGAGCTAATTTACCTCAATTTCTCCATACAAAATGACCGGAGGTGGCCATTAATTAGATGCAGAGGCCGTTCCTTGAGGTTTTAAATGCGTTGTAAAATCTCGCGTTAATATAAAAACATAGTTTTAACAATTTTTGCAAACTCGCCGTTTCCAGGGCCTTCGATTGGTGTAACTAGCGTTTCGATACGACCCGTCTCGGTTCAGTTAGATGGGGTTTTTTTATTGGGACACCCTGTAACCTGGGCGGACATCCGGTTTATTCCGGAAAGAGCCCCTGCCTGACGGATATCCGAAAACCCCGAAGGGTCCCAAAAACCCGAAAACCCGCACAACCCGAAGAAAAGTACCCCCCTCAGGCGGCCCGCAGTCGTGTCCGATTCCTACGGTTTAGGTATCTATCGAAAGCTCTCGGAACGGCGAGCCAAAAAAAAAGCACTTTTCGTTTTCTGGATTAAGTGACTTAATTGTGTATTTTTCTGGCCAAAATCCTGAGCTGATTTATGCGAGACCCGCATGTTATTCGCGATTTTAGCGCAGAAAAACCACGCGTTAATATTCATTAATAGAATTTTATAATTTTTAGCAAATTGTTTAATATCAAGAAAATGCTTAGCGTTCTTAGAACGACGCCCGCTTGTTTTTACGCCTTTTCCAGGGGTTTTCGAGTGGTGTAGAGGCCATCCCAATTCGAGCTTCCTCCGGACCGCTAGAGGCGGGTACTTTTTTGGGCTCTATCCTGATAACGGGGTCCTTAACTTTTATCGGGGTCCTTAAAAAATATCGGGGTCCTTAGATTTTTACAGGGTCCTTAAATTTTGGCGGTAAAAAAGTTAAATAACGGCGTCCTTAAGATTCTAAAAATAGTTCCGAGGCTCTGGGGTGTTATTCCCTACGATAGGCTATCGATTTCCTGCTGGCGAAGTGGTTAGCAGGCTGTCTGGGAAGGCTTGTAGCTCGAGTTCGAACCCCGCCCTGGAACATAGATTTTGCTGATTTGCTCCCTTGATCGTTATTGTTTTTAGTGCCTCTACAAAGCGCCGCTGGCAACTTTTTTTTTTGAAGTATTGCGTATGAGGGTGCCGGTAGGAAGTTCTTTTTTAGTCAGGTAAAACTAATCTTTAGTTTTACGCTAATATAACTAATTCTGGGATATGGATCTCTTTTGCAACCAGGATTACATGTAGCAAATACAAACCGATCGATTATCTTTACCATACGTTTGATAGCGCACTCCGATAGTTTCCTTTGATTCAAAATACTAAAAAGTTCCATACTTTTTCGCTTCTAAGTTCCCTACTTCGTTAAAGCATCTTACAAAAGCCACTTTTGTTATTTCGTCATACCCACTATATTTAAGCATTCTGGCAAGGGCCATGGGCCCAGAGCCTCAAAACTATTTTTAAAATTTTAAAGGGGTCGTTATTTAACCGAGTCCTGAATTTTTTACCGCCAAAATTTAAGGACCCTGTAAAAATCTAAGGACCCCGATATTTTTTTGAGGACCCCGTTAAAAGTTAAGGACCCCGATAATTTTTAAGGACTCCGATAAAAGTTAAGGACCCCGTTATCAGTATAGAGCCCTTTTTTGGGGACACCCAGTATAGTAGGCTTCCAGATAGGCGTCCCCCTGCTAACCATCGTGGGCCCCTTCGGTGCAATGGGCGTCGCGGTCGTCGGGCTTTGGCCAATCACTCAAGGTAACAAATCATCAACTATAATAAATTTGCTGTGTTGTCTGTCTGTCCGTCTGTTCGTCCGTCTGAATCGGGATTCAACTTGTAGGGGAAAGGGACCCATAAAAAAAACACCCCTCCCGCATTTTGCCATTTTACATGCGATCGGTCCCAGATTTGGACTAGAGGTGTATTGGACCCCAAATAACCACAATCCTGGGTTATGGCCCGCCAGCTACAGTAGTTTTCGAGATACAGCAAAAATAGACGTTATTATACGTTTCTCATAAGGTTTTTGTCGGAATCGACCCTTCGAACCTTAAGAGGAAATGAAGCGGCAAACCTTCTTTACCCTTAAAAATTTTTTCCTGATACAAATTTCTGAATAACCGTTGATTTCACAATTTCTGTAACCCAAAGTCACCCCCGATATTAAGCGATATTAGGGAATCACCGCCGGAAGTTGATGCAAATCGATGGAAAGTCCAAAAAGATAGCCGAAAAAACCGTTAAGAATCGCGTAAAAAATAGTATTTTGGCGATAACTCGAAAACTACCTTAGCGATCGGGCTATAACTCAGGATTGTGGTTATTGATGGCCGGATACACCCTTGTGCAAAGTATGGGACCGACCGGACGTAATGCGGCGAAATGGCGGAGGGGTGCTTTTTTTGGGGACACCCTTTATGACGTATACCCTCGAATGCGCAGTGGAAAACGGGCTCTTCGTGTCCAGCGTCGGAAGCCACGGCGTCGTGTCGAGCCTGTCGATCGTTTTGTTGACGGACTCGTATCGCCAACGTGTATTCGGATTTTTTCGAGCTGAAAAACCGAGGTCAGTCGGTTTGCCATTCGCGAAAGTTTGGGCCCCCGTTTCCAGCGCGACGGTGGCCGTTGAGCCAGGCCGACGACCGATCTTGCTGAACAGAATCTTGGTGCTGCGACGGCTCACCGAAAGGGCGGCCGTAAATTTTGCGAATAAAGGTTGATGGCAGAATTTTTGTATTGTAGCGTTCCAAACTTCGAACCCTATTACCACAATATGTCCCCCGCCATCCCAAAAATGACGTGAAACATTTGAAGAAAAATTTCAAAATTTTTTAGAATTTGAAGAGTTCATAAAATCCGAAACCAATTTTAAAGTGATTATTCCCTTTTTATTTTTTCTATATTACCGACAATCTATTTTCTCTTGCCACCTCCATTGATAGAAAGAATCGCGTTAAAAAAGGATGCTTCAGAAAAACCAGGGATTATTTGCCCGCACGTATTTTTGGTGCGGCGACGGAAAACTGGGTTTTCGAAATTATATAACTTTTGCCTTGGTTCCTTTAACAACACCGAATTATAAAAAAGATAATTTGTTTCAATTTATGTGGTTAATTTAATTCTTATTTGTTGATTTTATTTACTATAATTCAATGCCAGGTCGATAAAAGTTAAATAAAGATAAAAATTCGGTTGGTAAATCGTTCGGGTTTAAATTCTCTAGCGATAATCCCGATAGGCCAAATGCCGACAGGCCATAATGCCGACATAAAGGCCCGAAACTGCGATTTTTTTTGGTATTTCTGTCGGCATTGTGGCTTCCCCGGATCGTTTAAAAAACATGTTGCAGGAAACGGTAGGCAAAACCTAGTCCCATGTATTTTTAGTGGAGGTCCATTTCGTGGTCAAATTAAGCGATCGCCTTCCGGATTACTTCCAGAATAATGACGTTTTTTCCAGGGCCTAAACCTTATTTAATTAATTTTGTATGATTGATGCATCGATTTAATATGGTTTAATAATAGTATCGATGATCAATTGGCAACGTTTCGACTTTAGCCCTTGCTACCATTAATAAAATTTGATCGACCATTGCCCTTAAAAAACATGAAACATCTCCCCCGGGAAATCGTTTTTCTCCGTTTTGAGTGTTGCGAAGCTTTGAGTTCCTAGAATAATAGTTAATTTTCTTGATAATTTGTTACTTAACTGCTTTTATTTATGTACGAAATTTTGCTAGTTTATTGATGATTTTGTTCTTATTTAATAAGAGGCATTCACAACCCATCCTACTATATATAAAAAAATAGTGTCTGTGTGTGTGTGTATATTTGCATGCACTTCCGTTTGGATGTTCCGCACCTGCAGCCTCGGGGAAGGGTTTTTTGGATAGGGGAGAAACGACAATAGGTTTAGAATGGTCCGGAATCGACTGCACACACATAAAAATTTTGAAAAATTGTGGTTTTCGCTATTAAAAATAGGTTTTTGTAAAACCCTGTTTGTTAGGGGAAATTAGCATGCGCCGGAAGTAGGAAGAGCCTATATAAAGGGACAGAGGAGCCGTTTTCACTTTTTTCTTGCTAGAATTCAGGGAGAAACATGCAAATTAAGGACTTTCAAGGCCCTGGACGGGGCCAGGGTTGAAAAGCCGCGAAGCGGTTTTTCAACCCTGGTTTAACCTTAAATTAGATACCCAAACTTTGCGAGCCGGGTAATGAATTTTAGCTGAAAAGGTCCATCAGATCCAGATTGGCAAGAATAGTCCACTCTCAATCGCAAGATAACATCGGGGGTAGCGGGCGTAGCCCGCTAACCCCTTTTGGTTTGAGGTACCCCCATACGACTCTTTTGGGGTCCTTTTCCGGATTTAAAAAAGAACCAAGCATCGGATCGCAAAACTGAATACACCGTCGGAACCGGCGACACTTTTTACATACTATAAGCTTTTAAAAATTGAAAAAGAGTGAAATTTCGAATTTTAACAGCCGATTTAAATTGCGTTTCGAGGGGGGGGTCTGCGTTTGTTTGTATGTCGGGGCGTACGCAAAACCTTTGTAGTCGTCAAAAAGTGCCTTCCCACCATCCGTTTGGGCTGAAATTTTGCACAGTTATTGGGTGAATGATAATCTCGGACCGCAAGAAGAGTTTTTTCAAGATAGGCTTTTAAAAATTTTTTATTTAATTTTTAAGTTTAAAGCTAAATTGCGGCCAAAACAAGGGATAGTGTTGTCCGTTTGGGCTGAAATTTTGCTCAAACATGCATTAGACCTTGCCGGAAAAAGTAAAGAAGAAATTGCATCGAAAGAATGCTTCTTCTCTGAGATATTATAACTTTAAGCCTTCGCTATACGGGGCGCCACCCTCCCCTTTGGCGGCCCCAGTCCCGGGCCAGGGCGGGCGGGTCTAGCTTCCCCAAGACAGGCCTCCAGTCTCCCCGTTGGCCTAGTGGTTAGCACGCTGTACTGGCAAGTCATGCCCCACAGGTTCGAACCCCACCCGCAACATCCGTTTTGCCGATTGGCCCCCGTGCATCCTTATGGTTTCTAGTGCCGTTACAAAGCGCCGCAGGCAAATTTTTTTGAAGTTTTGCGTACAAGAGTTCATCTGAATAAGTATTCATTGGCTTATTTTACGAGCTTAACAATAAGATTGAGGCAAAAGGGCTAAATTTCTCTAAGGCTAAAAGAGTTTTTTTAAAAGAGGGCTTTTGGTTTTCGCAAAAGGACGAATTCTCGTGGCAACAAAAGTGCTAAATTCCTTTCAAACTCTTAAAATGCCACAAAATGTGGGATCAACCAAAAGTTGCTGGCACCTTATTAAAGGGCTGCCGACGGCATGTGTCGATCCCCCCTCATCAACAAATTGGCAAGTCGCCAACAGGGGAGAGAGCGCGCCCAGGGGATAGGCGCAGAGACATTTTCTTTTCCGCGCGTAACCGATTGACTATGCCGTCGGCATCCCTTTAAAATGGACAGATCCAGTTTCTAGCGGTTTCGGCTTGAAAATAATTCTGTATTATGATCTATTCGCCCTTTCTTGAAATTAATCTGTGGACCTGACCTGTGATCTGGGATGGTACCGAGTTTATTAAGATTTTAAATAGCCAGCAACTTTTTGTTGTTCCCGCATTTTGTGGCATTTTAAGAGTTTGAAAGGAATTTAGCACTTTTTGTTGCCACGAGAATTCGTCCCTTTGCGAAAACCAAAAGCCCTCTTTAAAAGACTCTTTTAGCCTTAGAAGAATGAACCATTTGGTCTCAAAATTTTTAAACATTATTTTATGAATTTCACGTAGAAGTCGGCATTTCTTGCACTTTTTCACTCTCTAGACTGGCGGCTATTTTTGGCCTCGTGCCACAGCCATTTACAATTGACTGTACGAAAGCGCCAATTGGGGGCTTTTCACTTTCCGGGGCTTCGGAAACACAAATTGGTTGTGTTTCGCTTTCCCAAATCCTGTCCTGAACAACTTCCTTGTTGAGGTGACTCGAAAAGAACGCAAAATAAAAATGGTGCAAAAATAAAGCTAACAAAATTTAATGAAATTTGCTGTTTAATGGGCCCCCATGCTAAATTAATCATTGGTCAAAATATTGCTTTTTACCTATATCTGAAACATCTCTTTAAAAATTTTCGAAAATTCTTGTTTCAGGCGTAGCAGAGATTAATGAATGGCAAGTACTCTCATTTCTAGCGATATACGAAAAATTTTTCCTTCGAAAATCGGGAATTTTGCACATTTTAATACGTAAAAGTACTCCGCAAATAATCTCTGCTAGCCGGCCAATGGCCACACTGGAAGACCACCTACAAGTATTACCGCTTTACTATTACTACAATTCCGAGGCTTTACTGATCGATGAAACACATTTTTAGCCGGGTAGCTTTTTAGTCCGAAAGCGATGTTTTCTAGTGTTTTCCGAAAATATTTCTGCTAGCTTTCTAGGCACTTTCGGAGGCCATATATCAGCTTTCAAATGCAAAAAAAAATCGATATAATGATGGCAATAAAATTGCTCGAAGCATTACTAAAGCGCCCGAACAAGCGGCTTTTAGGGAATGTATGAAACATCCAGTTTGTTCCAATTTTCGTTTGCTTGGCTTCTTCCCTACCCACTAGCATTTAGCAGCTTCCTAAATAATCGCTGCTAGCATGCCGCTACGGCCTTAATAAACCCTAAAACCCTATCCACGCATTGTAGGAATGTCCTACACTACGGCTTTGCAATGCGATAAAACATTGTTTTTCTGGTGTGCACCAAATGGGCTTCCTAAAGAATCCCTGTCAGCTTGCCCTGGATGCTACCATTGGAACAGGAGCGTCTCAAGAACTTCGGCTAATTAAATACTGCACCATTCAAAGTGGGTTTTCAAAATCTATGAAATCTTCTTCAAGAAGGAACAAATTTGTGGTAACAATGTCATCCCCATCGACCTTTATTAAAATTTAACTTCGGGTGCCTGTTTGCAAAAATCCTTGCTGTGTGGCGGGGATTTTCGCTGGAACGGAACTGACCATTTTCCTACTACAAGCCCCAAAGCTATGAAACCTTTACTAAATTTAAAAAATTTCATTTATTTGGCAAAATTGACGAAACACTCTTTTTTTGAAAATTTTTGGTGGAAAATTCCGGATTATATAGGCTAGCAGAGACTGATTGGACTTGACTTGATCGGTACATTAAACTCTTAATTACCCTCATTTACGACTAGTCCACCCATGACACGGCCCAACTTTACAGGATGCTAAAACATTTTTTCATTAGGTGTGAATCTACTGAGCTGCCTGAAAAATTTCTTCCAGCATGCCCTGGCTGCTACCATTGTAAGAGATGCCAAACAAAACGGACGCGTAATTACCAAAGAGCTCCATACATTAGGATTTGAAAACCTCTGAAACCTTCTTCCAGAAGCAACAAATCTGTTGTAACAATGTCATTCAATGGATTTTTATGAATATTTAACTTCTGGTGACTTTTTGCAAAGGTCCTTGCTGCGTGGCGGGGATTTTTGCCGGTACTTCAATTTCACTAAATACAATTTTCCACCACTGCATACGGGTCATATTTCATTTTAAGAATTTCATCTAATAGGCAAAATTGACGAAACACTCTTTTTCGAGAATTTTTTTCGAAAACTCCCGAATTACATGGGATTATTTCGACTGTTTACTCTTGACTTGATCGGTACATTATACCACGAATTACTGCCATTTACGATTACCACCATATTCACTACGATTCATGAGCTTCCTAAACAATCGCTGCTATCATGCAGCATCGGTGAACTCATACCATCGTCCAATTGGAGACATGTCCCAAACTACGGCTTTACAATGCGATGAAACATATTTTTTATACGGTGCGCACCAGCTGGGCTTCTTAGAGAACCTCTGCCAGCTTGCCCTCTGCTATTCCCTGTGGAAGGCGTCCAACAAAAAAAACATAAAATCAGAAGCCGTATTACCGTAATTTCCCAAATACCCTCTGCTCGTTTCCCACCTTACCAGAAGGGGATCAAGCGTTCCCAAGAAGCCTAACCACTTGCCCTTTTGAAATAAGTCTTTTGGCCGCAATTTTCTTTTGAATTTTCTGCATTATTCGGGTACCGTTCAAGTTTTTGAGCATCGCTATCGAAAGCCATTTTGCACGTTAATTATGCTCTGTCGGAAGCGGCGTGATCGTCTTATCAGGCAGCCACTCCGGCCCCTGCAGCTTTCGAAACATTTTTCTTTTAACTGCAAATTTTTTAGGGGACTTATGGGAATTTTTGGCGAGTTTTCGCTGACTCACACGGCAATTTCACCAGTCTGCCGCATTAAATCAATAAACAATTAAAATAAATATTTATCAGAGCCTATCAGACACTTTCAAAACATTTTTCTTCTTACTGCAAATTTCTAGCGGTTCTTAACTGCTTTACGCCATTTTTTCGCTGGCTAAAACAGCAATTTCGCCAGTCTGCCGCATTAAATGAATTAATCATTAAAATAAATATGTATCACAGCGTATCAGAAACTTTCGAAACGTTTTTTGTTTCGCTGCAAATGTTTAGAGGTTCTTATCTGAATTTTTCGCCATTTTTCGCTGACTCACACGGCAATTTCACCAGCTTGTCGCGCCCTTTGCATTTTGTTTGTGCATTTTTTTGGGAAACGTAGCCCTGTTGTGGGGGGAGATGACGGATCGATACTCTTTTCAGCCGGTCGTTTTCTCTATTTCTGCCCTCTGCCCCTCTCTTTTCTCCTTTTTCTCCTTTTTCCACTTCTCCTTACTGCGGCCACCATAAAGAACCCAAACAACCCCCCAAAAATAAAGAGTTTCAGATGTTTTTTAGGGTCAAAAACCCGGAAATTTGGTTTATACGTTTTGAGATTTTATAGTATATTTTCCAAGCTTTTTCCCTTTCTATTCTTTATTTTAAAAATGCATTTATCGTTATTTAATTAATTCTGCGTAGATTTGTCGCATTCTAAGAACCCAAACAACCCCGCAGAAATAAAAAAGTTTCAGATGTTTTTCAAGTTAAAAAGCTTTGACGCATCGTTATTAGCATTAACATTGTGTGGTTGATCTTTCTAGCGTGGTTTCTCACCGATTTATTTTTAAAATGCATTTTCGTTAGTTAATTAATTCTACCTATTTTTGTCGCATTCTAAAACCCAAAAACCCCGACAAATGGACATTTTCAGATGATTTTAAGTGTAAATAGAATTGAAATTTGGCTATTAGTCTTCAGAGCTTTATTTGATTTGTTAGCTTTTTTCCCAGTTTCTATTAAAAAGTGTATTCATCACTAACTAATAATTAATTTGCTAAACAAAATGTATTAAATAATTATCCGTATTATACTTCGCCGCCCACCCGGGGTGGGGGCCCCCCTGGGGGGACGGAGGGGGGACCGAGGGATCCCCAAGGGGACCCCCGAAGGACCCCCCGCCCATAGATGCCTACGAGTTCCATTCGCTATGCCGATTGACGCTCTACCGAATTTCCCCAATTTTTGGTATACCGAAATTTTGGTATCCGAATTTTCACCATGCCGAATCTTCGCCATACCAATTTTGATAAGCGGAATTCGGTACAGCGAAAATTCGGCATAGTGAAAATTCGGCATAGCGAAAATTCGGCATACCAATAATCGGCATACTGTAAATCGGCCCAGCGAAAATCGGTTCACGATTTTGAGCGAGGTCCCCCCTGAGGGATCCCCCCTCGGTCCCCCCTCCCAGTCCCCCCACCGTCCCCCCTAGGGGGGACCCACCCCGGGTGGGCGGCGAAGTATAATCCGTATTATTTTGATAAATTTCAAAAACCGAGCCAACCCCAAAATGAAGAATTTCGAATGTTTTTTAGCTTCACAAAGCTTCTAAATTTCATCTAGCCTTTTGTGATTTTATACGGTATTTTACCACCATTTTCGTGCCGAATACAGAGTTTTGAATGTTTTTATTTTCAAAAACCCCAGAAACATAGTTTCTCTTTGGACATTTTGAATCGGTGTTTGATTCTTCAGATTTTTCCTTTCAATGCTTTCTTCTAAAAATATATTTATCGTTAATTAATTCTAGAAAACTTTTGTTGAATTTTCAAAAACACGAATGGCTCACCCCGAAAAAAGAGTTTCGTTTGTTTTTGGGCTCCGACACTCTTGAAGCCTCGATATTACTTGAGGAAATTTCTGCCGTTTATTCAGCTCATTTTTCCTGTTCATTTTTGGACATTAATTTCTGAATAGCTTAATTGCCTTTATTGACTCGGTGTCCACCATCTGAAAAATTACGTCATCAATCTTCCAGAGCTGATTTTTTAAATATTATGTTTCATCAATTTTCATTGAATAAGAAATTTAAGCGCATTTAATGTGTACAGTGCTTCCTCTCGGGTTAGCTAAATTTTCTAATTTCCATGCGTAGTTAAATTTATATTTAAAATCATGAGGTGCCCACCTCCAAACAAAAATGTGTTTTGCCAATACGCATAGCGGAATAATGTTAGAGGGGCGTAATTCTTGGCAGATCTATGATCCTGATCGTGCGCGTTGCAGCTAATTTCATTTTTATTCTATCTTTTTTTAATTCTCACTTCAGCATATAAATTTTATTACGTTAAAAATCTGAAAACCCGGCCCATCGAAAATTTCCTTTAGGAAAATAATGTGCCAACAAACCGCTGAAGTCGAGAATTTTCTAGCCATTTTGGTACGCTGTTATCTGAATGCGAACTCTGAAGTTCGGCCAGTAGATCGATGTTTCATCAAAATTAGCGCTTTGGAGTGTTTTAAATTTTGGTAATTATGTATCCGCAACCGTCATTCTTATAAATGCAGAGCCAAATAATAAATAATAATATTGTTTCACTAAATATTTACTTCTGCCAATTTGCTGCCCCATCAATCTCCAAAAAACTTAACAAAAATTCAATGAAATCCATAACTCATTCATTTCTAGGAAAATTTGTTTCAAGATATCAGCGTTTCTGACAATTTTCAAGGCCATTAATTTCCTTTGAATTCGCACCATGAAATTCCATTTTCAATGAAACCATCACCATGAAATTCCATTTTCACACCAATTCAAATTTCCAGTTTTTGCAAGCGTTGCTACAAAAATTAGCAATTCCGACAAATTGTCGGCCGGCTCATGGTAGTAATATAATAATTTATGATTTGCTCATCTCATAGTCAGTTCTCGAAAATTCGTAATTTTGCCATTTCGTTGGTCGTGCAATTTTGGAAAATTTTGTTCCAAGAAAATTGATAACCGCCAATTCATTGGTTGTTTGATTCTTTCAATATGTGTTCCAAAATGTGCACCCGTGAATTTATAAATTTTGTTTTCCTAAATCAGGATAAAAGGGGTATTTAGACGATAATTTGATATTTTAATTCTTAACTCGGAAGTGTTGAAAAATTTGTTTCAAAAAAATTACTAACTCCAAATTCTTCTGGCGGATTAATGCTTTCAAGATAGACGGACCCTAATAATTCCGAGACCTTTTGGCTCGTTAGTTTCAGCAATAATCCATTTTAAGAAATTCTTAATTCCGTCATTCGTTTTCCTAAAATGTGTTTCAAAAAATTAAAACTTCCGACAATTTTTAAAGTCGTCAATTCGTCGTCCTCTGTGGAGCTAGTCTTTTCGTGTTTCCATAGTCGGTGGCCTAGGTGATCGTATTTTCCGGCATTCCCCTTTCCGGCGCGTTCCCGTTCTCGGCCTAATGGCGGCCTCGAAAATGCGCCGAAAAAGAAAAAACGAAAAATATTTGGGGGAGGAAAACCCCACTCAAATGGTCTTTTCACGTTCACGTCGCTGCCCAGCCCCACTCAAAATCGCCGAATTATTTGCTGCCAAATTCCCCCGATTTCTGTATGTTTGGAAAATAGCGGGTATACGGTATCAGGTATAGCTTTTGAATTTTGATTTTTGCATACCTTCAAGCTAGTTATACTATATTTAACACTTCTGATTTTTATTCAGAAGATTTAAGAACCAGATTTTGTAAAGCGTCTTATTTTATCGATTTTATTGGTTTTTATCTGTTTCGCAAACAGCGGATAAAATGCTAAATTTTAGTCAGTTTATTCATTTGCTTTGCATCCTCAAATAAGTCATTTCAACAATTATTATCGACAATACCTCATCGTTGTGGTAATTTTATAAAAATGTGTTTTAAAAAACACTAGAATTTCGATGATTTTTTAGACTCATCAATTAATCATCCCTGCTCAATTCAATTTTCATCTTCCTTTAGTTGGTAACTTTTTATCGAATATTTATCGAAAATTTATCGAAAATTTATCGAACCGCTAGACGAATACAGGGCGACCTCGCAGTAATCCTTATCTGGCGACCCGCCATACGTTGCGGGCGGAAACATATTTTTCTTTTGATCGTCTTGGCCTTAACTTCCCAATTCTATATAGTTTTGGCAAATAGAAAGTCTAAGGTTTAAGGTATCGTTTTGAGCTTCAATTTTTGTATCCCTTCATGCGATTTATATAGATTCAAACGGTTATTTTTATATTCGAAGATTTAATAGCCAGATCTTGTAAGGCACCTTAATTTTCGTTAATTTCTCAATTTTTCAGCGCGTTTCGGAAATACATATCCAAAAAAAACATTTTGATTTTAATTTTTGTATACTTCCGTTCCGTTCCGTTAGTTAAGTGCTAACAGGCGTGTAATGGTCAAAAAACCGTCAAAGTTATCGCAGTAATGTCTACTGTGTTGGCAGCTTGACCCTGGTGGATTGAAACATATTTTCCTCTCCCGCTTCTTCTTGTCTGAAAATTACCAAGCCCCGAAACGAGGCTTAGAAGACGATTTTCGAGCTTGAATTTTTGCATACTTCATACACTTAAGTTAGTGGCTTGCCAGCAAGTAGAGGATAAACCAGGCGCGCGCTGTTGATTAATTTTGCTCTGATGACCTTGCTAGACATAAAGTTTTGAAACATCTTTTGCTTTCAGTCCTATGGCTGATTTTATGGCAGGGAGATTCTATTTTTAAATCTTTCAACTTAAAAGTTTAAATGCGGAAAATTGCGCATGAAGATGCCTTTTCGTGTAATTAAATTCACCTTGCTGACCCTCCATTGGAGCTTCTTTGAAACATGTTTTTCTCCGTCTAATTCGACCCGAAATGCCCGTTCCATTCGATTGTAAGTTTGGAAACGGGGATTCATAATTAGTTTTTGGTTTTAATTTCCGGATATTTTCGGGCGAATTAACAGGCCGATAGTTAGTTGATAAACAATTTGTTGTGATAGACTTCAGCTTATCGCGACTAACTTTGCGGTGGCGACTTTGTTTTACACAACGGACTGAAACATATTTTTCTTTTCGTCTTTGTTTACTCCAATTTTCGGAAGGCTCGATGCGTTTCAAAAATAAATAATATAAAACCAAATTTTCGTGTATTAATTTTCGGATGAATTAAGATCTATAAGAATTATGTTTTCAAACCTTCGAATTATCAATTCTCAATTTATTAGAATTAGGTGTAGGAAGAGCGTCCAATTAAGTTTTCTTCTTGATTCCTTAGACCAAACATTTTGAAACATTTTTTCTTTCCGTCTTTATGAAAGAATTTTTTTCAGAAATTCCCAAACGAAACGTAAAATGCGTACTGGAAAACCGTGAGCCATATACGATCTAGGATCAGTTTTTGCTTTTCGGATGCTTTTATCCTAGCTAAGCCAAAGTTAACTTTCGGAACGCCTGAATTTTCTACATTTTAGCATACCGATTAGCCGTGGTTGGGTCATTTTGCTGGAGCCTGCGTATTGAAAGATATTTCCCTTTCCTATCTGATTTTTCTCGGGATTTCCGACCCAGTTCCCTGTATATTATGAAAAAAGGAGCTCTACGGTTACGCTTATTTTGATTTTTTTTCTCACAGAACGAAAAACAATTACCAAAAATATTGCTATCAGCCAGGGGCCAGAAAACACGAAACATTGATAGTTTCCAGCTATTATGTCCCCCGAAAATTCAAACTTATGACTAAATTCAAAATTCAAACTACAACTGAAAATTTATAATTTTTTTGGAATTTTCGCTGTTGAAATCGTTTAAAAAAGATGTTTTGTAAAACTTGTAGATTGGCCATTTTATGCTTCATCAATTCAAGCCATTGAAAAGTGTTGATGCCATTCGAAACATAGACAGTCATACTGTGGAATTTTCATCGAGTTCGTAGACCTTCCCGCCTTTCAATTTCGCCCCAAAATCAAGGTGAATCACAGATGTTTCATGGAATGTTTGTTAAGAATTTCGTGAGAAAAACGACAATCATGTCGATTTTTATGAGTTTTTAACGGAATTTGAATGATACTTACTATTCGAAAAAGCCACTTATTACGTTTCGCTTGCTTACTATTGAGCCCTAATTTTTTTGTAACACTTTTTTGTCGAAAATGCAGCAGAAAATTCGTTACGAGCCGAAAAAAGCAGACCCATTACAGCTACCTCTTTAATCCTAATTTTTGTAACATCGTTTTCTTAAGCACGGCGCAGTTGAACTACAATGTACAAGTCTGACGTCTCATTAAAGGGCTGCCGACGGCATGTGTCGATCCCCCATCAACAAATTGGCAAGTAGCCAACAGGGCAGAGAGCGCGCCCTGGGGAGAGGCGCAGACACATGATTCCGCGGTGTTCGTGAGTAGGCTGGCGGATAGTGCGCCAGACGGCGGGGCGCAGACACACAGGAGAGGGGTGGGCGCGGAATAGGCGGCGAAAGAGTGAGACTAGGCTATAGGCCACGGGGGAAGAGAACAGGGGGCGGGGCCAGAGCGCAGATTCTCCCTTCCCCTGTATGCGTGCCATCCTGTCCCGGTCAAACGAACACAACTGGTAAAGGGCGGAATGCTGTGGCAGAGACATTTTATTTCCAGCGCGTAACCGATTGACTATGCCGTCGGCATCCCTTTAAAAAAATAGCCAGCGTGATATTCTTTGGATTTTTCCTCGAATGAATCGACCGCTTCTCCTTTAAAGTTCACTTTAAATCGCGGTGGATTACGGGAAATCCATCCATAACCCCGACAGCCAAAATCCCGAGATTCAAAATCCCGACAGCCAAAATGTGTTATTTCCGGTCGTTTTACCCATAAATCGTCTGGGGTTTCTGGCTGTCGGGTGTTTTCCGACATTAAGGCCGTCTCGTTTCGCCAAATGTTTGTTTGCAATTTAGGGAAGAGTTGATAAAGCGTGGGCATCAGGAATGTTTCAGGAAATAATTGCGTAGAACTTGTGGTAGGAGTCGACAATATTGGCGGTTGTTGATACTTATCCAATTCGAATTCAGTGATATTTATGATATTTGAAGCGCAACGGTCAAATGACACATCTAATCGAATTTTCAGAATCTGGCTGATGCCATTCGAAACACAAACAGCCATACTTTGGCATTTCCATCGAATTCGTAGACCTTTCCGCCTCTCAATTTCGCCCCTTAACTGCGGTGAATCAAAGATGTTTCACGAAATGCTTGGTAGGACGGGGGAGGAGTCGACAATTGCTGATCATTTCAGAGTTTTGTTGAAGGGCGCATTGCTTCAGGAACCTTATAGATTTTTCTACGCAAATCGCTCGCCCAATTCCTTTTTCCTGACTACTTCTTTAGACCTAATCGTTTGCCACATTTGTTTTTCATGCCTGTTTTAACAGCTCGTTCACATCGAAATATCACCACAACATGGAAAAATGTGTAGATGGAGTTCGGAACTTCGAATAGAAATCCCTAGAAAAAGCGGGCTGCTGAACTTAAAAGGCGGCAACGCGCCAAAAGTTTCGAAAATTTACGAAAAGGTGTTTCGGTAAAAATTTACTTTGCGAGTCGTGTCGAGACGAGATCACGTCCAGAATTTTTGATGTTCGATTGGGTTTTAAATATTTTTTATTCGTTCTAAAATTGATTTTTATCTATCTTCTACCGTTGACCATCTCTTGCGTACCCAATAAGTTACTCAGTACTTTTTTCTTAGTGATTAGCTCGGAGGGCTGGCTAAAAATCTAATAAAATCCGATCCGATCAAATCCAAATTTCTGAGTTTGAATTTGCATAGCACAAGGATATGGGAGCTTTTTAATTGGCTTAAAAAAAATTGGTATTTCGGGCTGTAATAGTACAAAACTTTAACCATTTTTCGAAAAGATGTTTTATCACGAATACGGTTTACGGTCTTTAAGCGCGCGTTAATTTCCCGCGTTTTTCGCAGTTTCAATTTTTCCTTATTTTATCCCATCTACTTTTGTTTTCTATTTCTATGATTTTCTAAGGATCCTCCGAATTTCTTTCTCTCTTTTCGAAAATAGCTTTTCAAAATCTAGTACATTTCTCGATTTTCAGACCCGAAAATGACCGCCGAAGCGAGCGCGCACTTTGCCGTCGAGCTGCTGAAACTGAACAACAACGAGAAGTCGTTCGTCTTCTCGCCCTACTCCCTCGCCACCGCCCTAGCCATCGTTCACGCTGGCGCCGGCGGGCATACGCGCCAGGAGATGGCCAATGTTTTGTTGAAAGGCCGGTGTTTTCTGGCGTGTTTCAGGAGGATTTTCCAGGTTTTTTAAAGGTTTAAATTCCTAAAAACTTTGAAATAAAATGTGTTTCTTACTTTTAGATACTTTTTCTAATTCGAAACTATATAATCAACTCTCGTACTCATTTTTACGATCTAAAAAGTTGTAAATAAAGTCCTTATTTTAGTTTTTCGGTTTAAAAAGCTGTTTAAACGGTTATTACACTATTTTCTTCAACTTAAAACAAAGTTTTCTTTATTTTGCTGATCTTTTTCTTGTTACGAAGCTAAAAAATACTAAGGAAAGTAATTCTAAGGCGTTTATAGATAATGGTATCTAAAAGTTAATATTAAGTCAAATTACTTATAATTTATTTGCAGGCTGCAACGACGAAGAAGTCGCCAAGCACTACAGCGGCCTCTTCCACGTTCTCGGCAGCGCCAACCCGACTGATATTACGAGTAAACTATAGATATTTTGGATTATGCTTTTCTTTTTTCTAGTCGAGGTGGCCAACAAGTTCTTCATCGACAACAAGGCCGAGCTGAAGAAGGCCTACCACGACAAGGTCGCCAAGCTCTACGCCGCGTCGGCGGAGAACCACAATTTCGAGGACGGCGAAGGGGCGGCAAAGGTATGATTTCGTTGTTAATTGTGGATTTTTTTGTAACAGGGAAAGGAAAAACCAAGCATTCATACGTTCATCTAAAACTGAAAAGCTCGAAAAACGATAAACCGCGTCATTTGTCTTTCCATAAGGTTTCAAAAGTCCAAATATACAAACTCGGTCTAGCCAAATTCTAAAATGTTCTTGTTTTCACCGATTTTTGAACAAATTTGGCAATTTTAGCCTTTTTTGTACGCGTTTTACGCCCGTTTCTAAAATTTTAAAGTTAGACTTTTCTCAGTTTCTAAAATCAGTTTTATATTCTCCCCTAGTGAGTAGGTTTTATATAGTTTTTTAACAGCGTCTTCCAGATTGTCAACAATTACTGCGAGGAGAAGACGCACGGCAAGATCAAGGACGTCGTCTCAGCCGACATGTTCAGAGATGCCGTCGCCGTCTTGATTAATGCTGTTTATTTCAAGGTGAGTTTCTCGTTATTTTATGTTTTTTATACATAGGCATTAATTAATAATAACTATTACAAAAAGAACTAAGTCTTTTACCGGTTTTTATCACCAACTAAAATGTAAAAAACTAAATTCTTCTATTTTAGGGAATGTGGGCCTCTCCATTCAGCAAAGACGCGACGCGCGAGGATGATTTTCACGGGGTTAATGGAGTCCGAAAGGTATGTTATTTTTTAATGGTTATTTTTCCTTTTTTAGGAGCACTTCATGTACAAGGGCGAGCTCCGCGTCGACCTCAACTTCTCCGACCCAGACGTGCAGGTGTGCGCGCTGCCGTACAAGGACGGCGCCTACAAGATGTGGTTCTTTTTGCCGAAGGAGGTAGGGGGAAAAGCTAAAGGGGATTTGTTAAATATATTAAATAAGCAGTAATACTAAATCTGTAACTGGTCTTGATTACGAAAGCCAAATTTTCGCGCATCGTTTAATTGCTTGAAACAGATTTTTTTAACACCATCCATAATTTTTGGGTCCAGTGGCTTTTGCAACTTCCAGATTGCAGCTTTAATTAACAAGATTACTATTAAATAAAAGTTTAAATTGCTAACGAAATGCGATTCCAGGGCCTCCCGCTGACGGACTGGCTGAACGGGCTGACCGGCGAGAAGCTGATCGACCTGATGAAGAACGCGACCAGCGATAAGTGCAATGTAAGTGGAAAAAATGCTGTGAAGAGCGGACCAACTATCCTTGGGAGTATGGTATCATTTTCGGTAATCGATTAGGCATTACACTTTACCACTTTTTGAAAAATTTTAAGAATTAGGTTTCAGATAATTTAGGGCGCCATTAGTTTCCGAAGAATCTAGTAAAGACCCTCTGGTAATCTTCATTAATACTTGACGATTTTCACTACCTTAAAACCCCCGCTCAGTCGTTACAATTTGAAAACGCTACATTACTTTACAAGAATTCCTTCCCAAAAATTCCTAAAAAGGAAAGTAATTCCTAAAAAACACGTTTTGCTCACAAAACAGACACAAATGTTTCGCAGAATTTAGGCTTTTTGTCGGTCACTAAAAAACTTAATATGTGGTTCGTCTTAGGCTTGGAGCTGAATTTGTATTGGTCATTTTCTAGTTCTTCCGTCTGCTAAAAAAGTGATTTTTTGCTAGAAAATTTGGAAAATTTAAAGACGATGTTTCACAAAATTTAGGCCATCGGTTCTCACCAGGGTTGGTCATTCTGCGAGCCGGCTCTGAGCCGGAGCGAGCGGGAGCAGGAGCCGTGAAAATTTTGGCTCTGTACCGATAGCACGGGGCAATGACAACAGAACGGGGCATTGACAACAGAACGGGGCAATGACAACAGAACGGGGCAAAGCCAGCAACGGGGCATTGGCAGCAGAACGGGGCATTGACAGCAGAACGGGGCAATGGCAGCAGAACGGGGCATTCCGGAGCCCGCGTAGCCGGCGGCCAACAGAACGGGGCATTGGTTTGGTCAAGGGGGCCGGCGGCCAGCAGAACGGGGCATTGGTTTGGTCAAGGGGGCCGGCGGCCAGCAGAACGGGGCATTGCAGATTTTGTCCAAAAAACAACGTATTTTTATGGTCTCTCGCCTATTTTTGTCTGACATTATAGGTTTTTGGATTTGCAGAAGTGTTTGTCAACCAGGCCGAACGTTTCTAAATGTCGAGCAGCAGAGAATGGGACAATTTATTTAAATGTACATACGTATATTGGTATTTTCGAAAAAGTAGGGAGCGTACGGCGGCTAGACGACGAAGTCGCGGCAAAAATCCTTCTGAAGCGGAATGAAGCAAATGGAAGTTGGCTTATAGAATTATATCCCGTTGCTCCAGAGAAGGAGATCTCTGCATAAAATTATACGGTTGTCGCATATGGCTGAAAATACGAAAAGTTGGGAACGGAATAGCATTACCAGGGTCCAGGCGATGGGGCTTTAAGTAATAGGGACATAAAAATCTGGATGATAATATTTTTGGACACACACACACACCTCAGCAAATCCAAAAACCTATAATATGAGACAAAAATAGGCGAGAGACCATAAAAATACTTTGTTTTTTTTGGACAAAATCTGCAATGCCCCGTTCTGCTGGCCGCCGGCCCCCTTGACCAAACCAATGCCCCGTTCTGTTGGCCGCCGGCTACGCGGGCTCCGGAATGCCCGTTCTGCTGTCAATGCCCCGTTCTGCTGCCATTGCCCCGTTCTGCTGTCAATGCCCCGTTCTGCTGCCAATGCCCCGTGCTGCTGGCTTTGCCCGTTCTGTTGTCATTGCCCCGTTCTGTTGTCAATGCCCCGTTCTGTTGTCATTGCCCCGTGCTATCGGTACAGAGCCAAAATTTTCAGCTCCCGCTCAGCTCCAGCTCTTGAGCCGGCTCTTTTGGAAAAGAGCGGGAGCCGAACCCTGCTCTACTCCACCGGATGCTGAAAATTAGCTATTTATGCAAATCTCCCAAAATTCCAAAAAAAATGGGTCTTTTTGGCCTTGCATTGCCTTATTTGCATAGATATCTGATTTGCAGGATTCGGTTTGAGTTGAGCGGGGTTCGGCTCTAGCTCTTTTCCAAAAGAGCCGACTCAAGAGCCGGGGCTGAGCGGGAGCTGAAAATTTTCAGCTCCCGCTCCGGCTCTTGAGCGGGGCTCGCAAATCAGCTCCCGCTCTTTTCGTGACCAACCCTGGTTCTCACGTAAAAAATTAATGTATGGTTTTGGCTAGTGTCAGATGGTTTGAGTTAATTTTCGTAATCACTTGCAGCCTGCAAAAACCTGGCGCAAATTAGGCATTGCGTTTTCAAGGCATTTGAACAGGCTAGATCATCTACAGCTAGCAAAAATCCAACCGATTACGCGCGGTAAAAACGGCAGAGAGAGCGGCTTAGACGAAAAAGGGCAAAGCTGCTTTCCGTCTAGTTTTTTATGCTAATTCAGATCCACAATCCTGATACCTTTAAATTGCAAAAAGACACTAGCCAACAAACAATAAATTTACTAAATTCAGGTGATGCTGCCTCGCTTCAAAATCGAGTCCACCATGCCGGCCAAGGAAAATCTTGAAGCAATCGGACTGAACGAGGTCTTCACCAACGATGCCAACCTCTGCGACATTTGCGAGATCCCCCTGAAAGTCAGCGACGTCATCCACAAGGCCATGATCGAGGTTGGTCATTTTCTAGTTCATTACCTATGCGAAAAAAATGCTTTTTTGCTTGATTTTTGGCAGTTTGAAATTTTAATGGCTTTTGGATTTATATTTTTGTTTTGCTTGCCCTGCTTTGCCACTAACCCCCACCGGTGTGTTGTTGTTTCTGCGGTGTATGCTGTAGGGAGTACGATCTGGTGCCGCACTTACAGGCCAGATTGTCGTTGTGGTTGTGACTTCTGTTTTGTGATCCAGATTAACCTGGTGCGTACTATAATTTATAGTCTGTAACGATCAGAGGACGTGGTTTCTCGGGTTTGTGTATTAAAGGGGCTACGAACTGCCAAAAACTGAGTGATGGCCCGAAAATCGGAGCCCTGTACGCGGGAGGCCTCTGCACAACTAGGGGCGAGGGAAGCTCGCAAATTTGAAATGGCCTGTTGTCACCTCGAAATCACGTTCTCGGCTGTTTCTGGGCCAAATTTGATGATTAAAACACCAAAACTATTTTAAATTGAGTGAGGATTTCAAAAATGGGCCCAGAATGCGCGAATTATAGTGTTTTCCCAAAGAAACCGGGCAAAAACAACTTCGCGCAAAAATCGAAAGAGTGAGGGCTCTTGTCCCGCAGCGACCGCTGGAAATTTGCCAGAAATCAAAGAGGCCTCCCAAAAGGGCTTAGATTTGGCAGTTCGGAGCCCCTTTAAGCAGAAAGAGGATATGAGTCACCTGGACGGCCAGTCCGGCTATCGGGGAGTGGTGGAGCGGCCATTGAATTGCCTGCTGCCGCCTTTGTGTAATTTTTGAGCGATGCGGCCTTCTGGCGTGTTCAGTAGGGTTGGCATTTGAGGAAACCGGTTTCCGATCTCTTGGATTTGAATCAAAGTTTGGATTGACCGGATTGTATTGAAATCGATTTTTCAATTGCATCCGATCGATCGATTCTGCATAAAAACCGATTTGAATAGGATCCGATTT
Source organism: Mesorhabditis sp. LJ9110 (assembly GCA_038088335.1). Classification (NCBI taxonomy): domain Eukaryota; kingdom Metazoa; phylum Nematoda; class Chromadorea; order Rhabditida; family Rhabditidae; genus Mesorhabditis; species Mesorhabditis sp. LJ9110. The sequence continues at coordinate 45,716 of JBBGBA010000315.1, forward strand.
GATCGGTTCTCGAAAAACCGGTTTTTGATTCGAAACCGATCGATCGGTTTCGGAAAAAAATCGGATTCCAGGCGAGAAACCGAGCGGAAATGAACCGATTTATGCCGAATTTTGGATGCAAATCACGATATACCTCATTTTTTTGTGCTGAAATTGGGGGTCAGCTCCTAACTTCCAGAGTCATCATGTCTGGAAGGAATATATGCATTTTTGGAGGCTAAGAACGGCTTAGTTTCAAAAATCGTAGGACCACTGCCTGCCAAGCACCAAAAAATGATTTGCATCAAAATTCGGCATAAATCGGTTCATTTCGCTCGGTTTCTCGCCTGGAATCCGATTTTTTTCCGAAACCGATCGATCGGTTTCGAATCAAAAACCGGTTTTTCGAGAACCGATCAAATCGGATCCTATTCAAATCGGTTTTTATGCAGAATCGATCGATCGGATGCAATTGAAAAATCGATTTCAATACAATCCGGTCAATCCAAACATTGATTCAAATCCAAGAGATCGGAAACCGGTTTCCTCAAATGCCAACCCTAGTGTTCAGGGCGCAACAGGAAAGATGTCGTGGTTTTACTGGGGTTGTTATTGGTTGTTTTTGCGATTTCGCGGAACTTGTCGCCGTTTTAAGTTTTTTAAGGGTAACGCCTGGTGGGGGAATTAGACCGACTTGCAAATTCCGTGTCATTCTCATTCATGAGTGGCCCTGGAAGCCGAGATTGAGGGTTTTTTGGAACATAAAATCTGGCGGGACATGGGACGGAGCTTTAAATAGGGCGTCGTTCTCCTACAGAGTTTATCTTAGAGGCGGAGGTGATCGAATTTGTGAAGCCTTTCCAGGAGATCGAGCATGGAGAAACTTTCTAGTGGGGTACAGAACGGTGTTCGGATTTCCTGGACTCCCTATTCCCCAGCTCCTATAAAGAGCAGCGACAGAAAGTCGTGAAACATATGGCCTTCAATTTCCTGATTTCCGCGATAGCGCTTTACATTTTACTGAATCCTCTTGCCCATTACTTTAAAAATTGCTTGCTCTGCCTTGCCTGTCGAATCGATTTTTACCACTTGAAGCGAAAATTTGTTGGCTATAGGTCACGGAGATGGGTACAGAGGCATCGGCGGTCACAGCCCTATTCATGATCTGCTCCGCGCGACGCTGCAAGCTATACTGGGCCCGCCGTCCGTTCCTTTACGCCATCGCGCACAAGACCGATATAATATTTCAAGGAACGTTTTATTGAATTGGGTCAATAAAGTTGCTGTCACTTTTTGGATTCTTACCCAGGCATAGTCACAAAGTTTATCGCCTTGTCTTGCGCGTTTCTTTAAAAACTTTGCCCTTTGCATTTATTTATTTGTTACGGGTGTCCCAATAAAAAAAACACCCTTCTAACCCGACGGGGAAGAGCCGGACCGGAGTGATAGTTACACCATCCGAAGGCCCTTCGAACGACCCGTTTGCAACAATCTTCATAACCATATTTGTATTTAAACGCGACATTTTACAACGCATTTAACAAGATAAGGATCACCCTCTGCATATAATTAACGGCCACTTCCCGTCATTTTTCTTGGAGAAATTGAGACAAAGTATCAGGTATGCAGTCCCGAAAAGCCGCGAAACTTTTCAAAAGGGCTTGTAAACCTAATTTAAACCTAAACCTAAAAACCTAATTTAAGTAAGAAAAGGGGTTTGAAGATTGTTGCAAATGCGCCGTTTCAAGGGCTGTCGAATGATGTAGCTATCATTTCGATCCGATACTTCCTCGTCGAGTTATGCACCCAAGTTTCCGCAATACTTGGCTGGCTATTCGCCTTTACTCCTTCGCTAAAAAATGCGTGTTTTTGTACTTATTCAAAGAACATTGATTTCCTGTAGATAAACGAGGTGGGCGCGAAAGCGGCGGCGGTCACAGCCAGCAGTGTTCGCTGCTTATGTGCGGCAGTAGTACGCTACAGTCACTTCGAGGCTCGCCGTCCGTTCCTATGCGCCATCGCCCGTAAGAACGACGTCATGTCCCAAGGGATTTTTCACTCTGTCCGCGAGAAGTTCTCATCGAAATTTACGTCTCGTAATTCCTATACTATAACCCACGAACAGGAAACAGACAACATCTTATTCTTCGGAATTTTTCAGTGAATGGAGGAATAAATTTATTACGGCCTACAAGCATGCCTTACGCCTTTCTCTAAAACGTCTGAATTCTTCTATACTTCTCACTTCGCTAGAGTTTGCCTGCTGTTGGCATTAGCTGTAGTATTAGCTGTAGATGCGCCCTTTTGTACCCGTTCAAAGAACATTTTCCGACTGCATAGGGGGTCTCAACTGGAAAAAACCCTCTAACTTGAGGCAGAAGTGCCGGGTCGAAACGATAGGTACACCATTCGAAAGCCCCCATGAAACGGCGAGCTTGCAGCAATCTTCAAAACCTTGTTCTTTATTTAACTGCGCCAATTTTATGACGCATTTCAGAACATCAAGGAACGATCTCTGCATCTTATTAACGGCTGTTGCCGGTCACTGTCTTGGAGAAGTCGTTCCTTGATGTTCTTAAAAGGCCGTCCGCCAGCTACCCGACCTGCCCCCATTATGGCTTGGCACAGTTTTTTGGACCCCATTTTTTTTGATGCCATCGGAAAGAGCATGTTCGAATTAGTAGGGCTGCATAGTTTTGAAAGTTCAAAAAGTTTATTTTTAAGGTTTAAATGGGTGTTAAAGTTGCCGACACGAAAACTATCTTGAAGTTACTGAATAGAATTGGCTGAAACTTTCAGAATACACTTATTTTGGGACGGGGATCATTTCTCTAATACATTGCGAAGCCTGAAAATGACCGGAACATGGTTAAATAGCGGACTAGAAACAGTTTTTCGAGATTTTTTACTATGCGGGCGATCGAGCGCCACTCATACGTGGTAGAAAAAGATGCGCGACATTTTTCTGCGTCGAATGACGTGTCCGTTATGCAGCGCTCGGTCGCCCGCATATCTTAAAAATCGCGATTATTACGCCCAAAATGGCGATTTTTAGTCGAAATCTGGGGCGGGCAGGGTGAGAGAGTGCGGCAATCGCAGAGGACAGAGACGGCTAGGGTGGTCAAGTTGGGGGCTCTCCGGCAGCACCTGACCCGCTCCGCCAGGGCTGCTGTCTGCCTGTCTGGCCTCCACGTCGGCCAGCAGAAAAATGTCGCGCATCTTTCCTACCACGTATGAGTGGCGCTCGATCGCCCGCATAGTAAAAATCTCGAAAAACTGTTTCTAGTCCGCTATTTAACCATGTTCCGGTCATTTTCAGGCTTCGCAATGTATTAGAGAAATCATCCCGTCCCAAAATAGGTGTATTCTGAAAGTTTCAGCCAATTCTATTCAGTAACTTCCAAGATAGTTTTTCGTGGTCGGCAACTTTAACACCCATTTAAACCTTAAAAATAAACTTTTTGAACTTTCAAAACTATGCAGCCTTACTAATTCGAACATGCTCTTTCCGATGGCATCAAAAAATGGGGTCCAAAAAAACTGTGCCAAGCCTTGTTCGGGTCCCTCGCAAACGGCCTTTTAAATGCGCTATAAAATGGCGCAGGTTAATAAAAACATAGTTGTGCAGATCTTTGGACACTCGCCGTCCCAAGGGCTTTCGAATGCTGTAACTATCATTCCGGTCCGATACTTCGACCTCGAGTTAGAGGGTATGTTTTTTTTATTGGAACAGCTTGCAAAGTTGCTTGCTTTTTTGCCTTTTACTGTAGAACTGCGCGTTTTGCGCCTCTTCCAAAACATTTTCTGACTGTAGATCAACGAGTGGGGCGCGGAAGCGGCGGCGGTCACAGCCGTCAAATTTGTTTACATATCCGCCCAACGCATCCATCCATTCGAGGCACGCCGCCCGTTCCTGTACACCATCACGCGCAAGAACGACCCTCCGCGCAAAGGGATTTTTCAAACAATCCAGGAGAAGTGGCAGGGTCGTACATTTACGCCATGTAAACCCCATGAATTTTGCGATCCCCGCGGAAAAGACAACCACTTGTTCCTGGGAATTTTTCAGTGAATTGTGGAAATAAATGTATTATGGCTTGCAAAATTACGGGTCATGCTTTGCGGGTTTTTAAAATATCTACGCTTTGAATTCGTTTACATGCGCTAGACCTTGCTTGCCTTTTTGCCATTGCATTCAAATACTTTATCTGACTGTAGATCAACGAGTGGGGCGCGGAAGCGGTGGCGGCTACAGGCGTCAAACTGGAATTCTTGTGCGCCCAATACATCAATGTATTCGAGGCACGCCGCCCATTCCTATACGCCATTACGCGCAAGGAGGACGTCCCGCGCAAAGGGATTTTCCAAACAATCCAGGAGAAGTGGCAGGGTCGTACATTTACGCCATGTAAACCGCATGAATTTTGCGATCCCCGCGGAAAAGACAATCACTTGTTTCTGGGAATTTTTCAGTGAATTGTGGAAATAAAGTTATTACGGCTAGCAAAATTACGGGTCATGCTTTGCTGGGTTTTTAAAAATATCTACGCTTTGAATTCGTTTACACGCGCTAGACCTTGCTTGCCTTTTTGCCATTGCGGTAGAGATGCGCGTTTTTGTACTTGTTCAAAGACTTTATCTGTCTGTAGATCAACGAGTGGGGCGCGGAAGCGGCGGCGGCTACAGGCGTCAAATTGGAATTCTTGTGCGCCCGAGAAATCAATGTATTCGAGGCACGCCGCCCATTCCTATACGCCATCACGCGCAACAACGACCCTCCTCGGAAAGGGATTTTTCAATCAATCCGCGAAAAGTTGCGGCAGCGTAAATTTACGTCGCGTAAATCTTATTCTTTTTGCAATGCCCGCGGGAAAGATAACATCTTGTTCCTGGGGATTTTTCAGTGAATAAATACTTCCACACTCGTTGGTCAATGGCTAAATGAATAGATTTTCGCGCTTTTTAACGACAACCAACGGGTTTTTCTGACTTCACGGAAAAAGCAGGCAGGATCTTTTTTAGCTTTTCGCTTTTCCAAGCCCGCTTTTTTGTATATTTATTCTTTCTCTCGGCATATTCGATACTGTAAAATAAATTTCTGCGTCTCTTCCGTTTTGCCCCAGTCGCTGTGCGTATATAGAACTCCAGAACGTGACGCTTGCGTATATACGCAGATCTTGAGAAAAAATAGCCATTGCGAGGGACCCAGACGATGATACGCATATGCCTGAATATGGCGCATTAAATACAAAAATGTAGGTCAACGAACAAGGCGCGGAGGCTGCTGCGATTACCGCCATCTTGCTGGTACCGCAGTGCTCTTTTCCGTGGACCGTGTGTCGGTTCGAGGCAACACAGCCATTCCTCTACCAGATCACCTATGGCCTTGATATCATTTTCCAAGGGGCTTATTATTAACGTTTTCCAATAAATCGATTTTTGCTGACCTTTTGCCATACTTTCGAGAAAAAAGAGAATTTTCATCGTTATTTTGGCTTTTTCGTTCTTTACGCATTTAGCTGCGGCTTTTTAAGCCTTTCTTTGAGGAGTTTACAATACCTTACATTCTCTTAACTGTCTCACGACCGACCTTGTGCGTTTTTATCCACTTCCTATAGGCGTAGCTAGGAGCGCAACGGTTTTTTCTAGGCTATTGCAGCGCTTTCTTTATTCCTTCTTCCTTTTATTATTACCTTACTTTGACCTCATACAAACTTTAAAAGTACAATTAAAGTAGTAGTAATAGTAGTAATTAAAGTAGTACAATTAAAAGACTGTAGATCAACGAGCAGGGCGCGGAGGCTGCTGCCATTACCAGGTTCGGGCTGCAAATGCAGCGGGCACGCCCCCTGTGCCCCCGGTTCGAGGCAACACTGCCATTCCTCTACCAGATCACCTACGGCCTTGATATCATTTTCCAAGGGACATTTCATTAAGGTTTTCGAATAAATTGAGTTCTTTCGTAATTTTGCTATATTTTCGAAAAAGAAGGGACATTTTCAGCGTAATTTTGGCTTTTTTGGCCGTTGCGCGTTTAGCTGCGGCTTTTTAGAACCTTTCTTTGAGTAGGTTGCGCTACCTTACATTTTTTACTGCCTCGCTACCGACCTTTTGAGTTGTTATACATTTCCGGAAAGCCCAGGTAGGAGCGCTAGCGGGTTTTTTCAAGACTACTGCAGCGCTTTCTTCATTCTTTCTTCCTTTCGTTACTACCTTATTTCTCGGCATCCTACAAACTTTCAAAATTAACCTGTAGGTCAATGAGTCCGGCGCCGAAGCGGCCGCCGTCACTGCAGTCGGTTTGGAGCTGCAGTGCATGGATGACTGGCCAGATTTCTCGGCCGATCACCCATTCCTGTATGCCATCACATGCGGTGACGAAGCCATCCTTTTCCAAGGGGTATATCATTGAAGTTGGCTTTGAGAGAGGAATAAACCGTTTTAAAGCGCGTGATATTTGTGTTTGTCGACAGAAGGAATTACATTACCCCCACGGCTATCACCTCTCAAAAATTATGAAACATATCGATTGTCCCCGTTTATGGATGTTGACGACCATTTGAAACTTGCGGTGCTTTGACTATGCTTAATCGAAATAGTAGTGAATTTTAGAACTGTTAGAATTATCTTGACGACCGGTAGGCGTTTAAAAACCTCATCAAAGACATACCAAAGCTGTCGTAAAACTCACTGCCTGATGAAATTCACGAAATTACAGCTGCCCGCCAACCGATACCCCCGCAATAATGATGAAACATGCGTTTTTCGTTGACTTTCATGGCTTTCGATGCTTTCGTGACATTTCGGAATTACGAGTGGCTTGGTTCTCTGAAACGGATACCACCGGCCGAAATAGAACTGTTGCCGGCCCGGCAGTGGCTTTGCGCCGACTCCGAATCCTCTCCCCCATTGTTGAATAGAGTAACTGATTGGCCCTTTTCCGAATATGGATGAGCAGATCGGCATCCTTGAAAAAAAAGCGAAGTTAACGCGTTATGTTTCACCAGTTTCTGCCGTAGAATACGATTTGAGCTAGACAATTCTCGGATCGATCCTAGTCCTAAGTCCTAACTGGTGGATGCCACGGCCGCTTTGTCACGATGATTCATGATCATGATTCGAGTTAGACAATCCGGACACGACAACGGGGGAAAATTCCTAAGGAGTTGGACAACGACCGGGATGAATCGCACTAAATAACATTCGATCGCGTAGCTGGTTAGCCATGGCTTGTTTATCGCGATTCGGGCTATCCAAACCATGAAGTAAAGCGAGTACCAATTTCATATTCCGTTTTTCGTGCTGATCGACTGTGTCAGAATTTCAGTGTTTCACTTCCTTTCTTAGGCCTTAATGCCGCTTCCTAATTTTGATGTTTCTTGGTCGTTAGTTGTGTCCCGGTCTCGTCTGGTATTTGTCGCACGGTCTGACTCACCCCACCAATTTAGATCAACGAGGAGGGCGCTGAGGCGGCGGCCGTCACAGCAAGCGTGATGCGGATGACAAAGTGTCTTGTGATTCGCCCCGAATTTGTCGCCAACAGGCCGTTTTTGTATCTGATTGGAAAAGGGGAGAATGTGCTTTTCGAGGGGTTGCACTACTAATGGAATGGCTTGCAATTTCTTGATATTTAATGTCTTGATCTTTACATTGTTAATTTTGCTTCTTTTGCATGATAATTTTTTGATGACCCGTAAGGTACCCTCTGAAATGCTCTCTAAAGGAAGGGCCAGGGCTTGGTTTTGAGCCTTGCAATGGGCGTAAAACTGTATAACGGAGCGTACCTTACGGGTTTCGCATTTTTTTTGATTGTTGTTGTAGCCAATGGCTAGCTTTTTTCTACAACTAACCGATAAATTTCGAGCTCACTAATTGTAAGTTGCGATAATTGTACGCAATTGTAAACGTTCATTAGCTGCTAATTTTATCGACGACATGCATGGAAAGTTGTAACATCTTTTTTTCTGCATTTCGCGCTTGGCCATCGCCCTTGGATCAGTCACCTGATCTGGTACAAGGGCGCGGAAACGACAGAATTGATATCTTTTGTCAACTAGTTCTCGACACTACGCTCTACGCAGACCGACGTATCCTAGGGCTCTCTTGGAGGCTTAGGAAATGAGATTGACGATGTAGCTGTCGTAGATAGAGCTTGCGGTCGAGATCTATTCGATGGAACGGGTTGATTCTGACATTTTCGGGCCCTTGATCCCTTTAAAGGAGTTGGCAAAGGCATGAATATAGATTTTGTTGGCTTGGCTCTCCATACACATCGTTTTTTCACGCATGCGACGTACGCAGCACCACTTACACCGGGCTTAGGCTCTACAACAATGCTTATGCATTACGCCCCGAAAATTGGCGTTCCGGAAATGGAAATTTAAAAAGTACCCATTTCCACCATTTGAGGTGAACGAAGAGGGCGCTGAAGCGGCGGCCGTCACCGGGCTGGTGATGCGGAAATGTCTCTCCGCCTCGCTGCGACCCAATCAATTCTTCGCCACGCGTCCGTTTTCTTACGCGATTTCCTATGGAAACGATGTGCTCTTCTACGGTGTCAAGCATTGAGGAATGATAAATGGTTTTGATTTAGAGTTTGGATGGCACTCAAAGATGTCAAGTTAAAGGCTCGGGGGAAATGAAGGACCCGCTCACGATGGTCAATGGGTCAGCGCATTGCGCGCTAATACGAATGTTTCAAAAAATCGGCGGGCTCAAATTACTTTGAAGCATTACAATCCCTTGCTTGTGCGTCGAGCTCTTAAAGAAGAAGCCCATCTTGTTAAAGAAGCATACCTTACGCGTTACCTTGAAATTTCGTTTTTCTTGTGCCGCGTGCTAAATCCGTATGGAAACGTTAGTATACTAATGACCTGCCTTAATTCCAAATGTTTGTTGTTTTGAGGTGAACGAAGCCGGTACCGAGGCGGCAGCCGTCACCGCTGTCTTTGGCCGTCGTTGTCGCTCCATCGCGATCCCGCCGCGGAACTTCAACGCCGTCCGTCCGTTCCTCTATTTGGTCTCACGCGAGAGAAATACCTTGTTCCTCGGTGTATATCATTAATAAGTGTCTATATACTCAATTATGTTTATTAAATGACCATTAAATGACTGATTCAAAGTGATTTGTTCACTCAAATCACGCAGATAAAACCGATGTTTCATAAAGTCGTGCCTTTAGCTTATTTTTATCGTAATTAATTCATTGTTCCAGTCGCTTTGTGTTCAATTCTCTTTTTGTCAAGTCATTTTGTGCTTTACCTAAAGCTGCGCTGCGTTGTTCCTAATTTTTTATGTGCCGTATGCCCGGCAATACCGTACCCAAACTATTTAATAAAATTACATTGGTCGTTTTTCACCGGAATGTTTCACAAAAATCCGACATGAAAGTTGTACGGGGTCTTGCAATTCAGCAAGATTGATTGAGGAATCTGAGCGTAATAACCATGTGATATCAGAATTACGGCGTTTGCCCTGATTTTCTGTCTAGTATTTGCGTACCACTTTGGGCCAAATATCATCTGCTAGCCTACCCCATTTGCCGCAATTTTCAGTTGAATGAAATGGATTGAAACTTCAGATGAAAGAATGTTTCAAAAAAAATATACCGAACAGAATTTTGGGAGCGGCCGGTAATTGAGACTGCGGTGCTTTGGGGTCAGCTCCTATGCTAATTCTCGTGAAGAAAACAATGAATTACTTTACAATTAGATACTGATAGAAAGAAAGAAATTGATAGAAGAAAAACGCTAATTTTGTATTAAACTTTGCGTAAAAAGTATCCCAAATTGTCTCTGATAGCCTGCCCAAGTCGCCGTAATTTTCAGGTGAATGAAGAGGGCTCAGAAGCAGCGGCCGTCACTGCTTTGATAAGGCTGCAATGCGTGATGATCTTCGAAAAAGAAAACAAATTTTTCGCCAATCGCCCATTCGGCTACGCGATTTCCTACGAACGGGTTAATGTCATAATGCCGATTTACATAATGCCGATTTTCATAATGCCGATTATTATAATGCCGATTTTTCATAATGCCGATTTTCATAATGCCGATTTTCATAATGCCGATTTTACATAGGGCTGATTTTGCATTAAAAGCCCGATTTACCCCAGACCGCGATAAATGAACATTCTTCAACCGTCGAAATTATTTAATAATTTTTCGACATTTTTTAATTAATACCGTCATCATAATACTGTAGTTTAACGGGGACTTGCAGATTCTTGAGATCTGCGGGATTGGCCGGGTAATCCTGAACTCGAGCTCTTCGTCCGACTTGTTCCAGGCTTTGGATAGTAGGGCGAATGACGCTGTCGTCATGGTGAGCCAGGACGGGTGCGACGAGAGCGCCAACAGATTGCCCGTAATCGGAAGTCACCATCTCCCGAACACGGTTCCGAGCCATTATGAGAATTATGAGAATAGAAAATTATGAGAATCGGCATTATAATAATCGGATCATGAGAATCGGGATTATAATACTCGGCATTATGAGAATCGGCATTATAATACTCGGCATTATGAAAATCGGCATTATGAAAATCGGCATTATGAAAATCGGCATTATGAAAATCGGCATTCTGTAAAATCGGCATTCTGTAAAATCGGCATTATGAAAATCGGCATTATGAAAATCGGCATTATGAAAAATCGGCATTATGAAAATCGGCATTATGAAAATCGGCATTATAATAATCGGCATTATGAAAATCGGCATTATGAAAATCGGCATTATGAAGGTAATTCCCTACGAACGAAATATTCTTTTCTTCGGCGTACATCACTAAAAACGGCTTTTTGCTTGTTTTATATTATTTTCCCCGTGTTTCCCTATGTGCTAAATCCCGATGTTGGTAGTTATTAATAAAAATTACAAAAATAAAAACCATAGAAAAAGTATAACATCGATGTTTTATTCTACATTTCCCGTCTTTTAACAAAAGATGGAAGGCAATTTGGAAAGTTCGAGCGTTCGAGCGTTCGAGCAATCCTCGGTTTTATTGTGGATAAACCCGCTAAAATGTGTTGACTGCTGAACTTTACTAATTGCCGCGCTAGGCTTTACTTTAACTATAAGATACGTTGTAAGGGTTAAACTGCCAAGCACATGACGTAAATACATCGCGTGGACGTGGTGAGTTAGTATAATACCATGCAAACGTGGCGAGATACTATATAAAATAATACAACTAAATAATACTCTGTTTTAATATAAAAAATGGCCACTAAACTACGTGGGTTACATTACTTTGGCCGTAAAATTAGTTATATGACGCTACACTATCAAGTATGCATCAATATTACTTAAATATACCCTTAAAAAGACATAATTTAAATGGCTGCTCGAACTTTCCAAATCTGCTCGAACTTTCCAAATTTGCTCGAACGCTCGAACGCTCGAACTTTCCAAATTGCCAAGATGGAAAAATTGACGCAAAAGCTGTAAAACCCTAAAGATAAGTTTTTCCAATAACAAATTGTAAGGGAAAATAATTAGAGAAAAAAAAGGTTATAAATTAGTCGGTAAAAATCGGGCGCGGATTGGCATCCACTTATTTCCCAGTGTTTTACGATTAGCTAAAACATCTATTTCTTAAAACTGCATAGCTGGCAAAGAAGCTTTTTGAAGACTGGACTTTTCTATTCCCCCCTGGTTCCCGGTGTGCTAAATTCCCATGTTGATGTGTATTTAAAAATCTTAAAAATCCATGGAAAACGTGCGAAACTTCATATTTGATTTTACGTTTATTGTACAAATAAATAAATGCATTCTCGTTAATGAAACATGCAAAACGAACAGGATCACGTTTAGAAATGAAACATCGATTTTTCAAGCATCATTGAAGGACTAATAAATGAAGGAATGGAAGCTATGAAGTTATGAAGAGCCCAGATTAGGTATTGGTGTCCAAGTATTTCCAAGAATTTCACCTTAGCTTTAACATAACTTTCTTGAGACCGCAAAGTCGGCAATGCAACTTTTTTTTTAAAGAATTTTAGCGTAATAACTTTATCCTAGGAAAAACAACGACAAAAACCTAAATAATATGTTTCGGAAACCGGTAAGGCCAGCGCACAGTCATGCCCGATATTACAAGGCGTCGTTTTTGTTGATTATAAAAAGATGTGTTTCCTCTTAAGTACAAGCGAATGTTGCTTCGGAGTCAATTGGTCTGATAGAGCGGCAAAAATTCTAGTAGTAGGAGTCAAATAGGGTATGGACGAAGTTTTGTATTTTTAAACATTACCTCCTCGAAACTGCCATCAGATGGAGCGTCGAAAATTATGGTAATAGATTTAATTTCCGCCCCAAAAAGTTAATTTACAAGGGTTTTTGTTTGCCGCTGACTAGGGAATGTTTTCGGGCGGACATCGGACCCAGATATGTGAGTATGTGCAGGTAAGCAAGTAAGTAATGTAAGGCAACGGAGCAACAAGCATTACCGAATTCGCGTCGAATTTATGTTTTAATTGCTGAGAAACATGTTTCTGGAATGGGAAGAGCTAGCGGTGTTCGGTTTCGAGAGGAAAAGCAGTGCCCTAAATCCCTAAAAATCCAGTTTTTTTTGAACAACATGTTTCTAAAAAGGGAAAGGCCGAGGCGTAGTCACTTCCGATATTCAACAGGGCTTTGTCGAACGATAAAAAAATGTCATTTTTCGCTGAATCCAACCTGGGTTTATATCCATTAAATTTCTGATCACTTATTTTTAAGAGCCGCACGAGTTAATGTGATTATCACTCCCGTATTTCCCAGGATTTCACCATTAGCTAAAACATATATTTCCGGAAACTGCAAAGTTATAAATAAAACTTTTTTCAAGAATTTCAGGATAATCGTACCCTAGGACAAACAATAACCCAAGAAAAACGCTTAAAATGTTACGCAAACCGGGAAGGTCAACGGGCTGCGATTTCCCCACATTTCACAGGAGTTTTGTAGCTGGTAAAAAAATATGTGTTTCGGCTTGTTAACAGCCAGAGGGTGTTTGCATTCAGATAATCGAACCAAGCGGAGAAAATTCTAGTAAGGCCTTGACATAGCGTATGGAACAAATTTTGTATTATTAAATATTATCCGGAAGCTGCCATCCGATAGCGCTCCAAAATACTTTGATAATAGATTTAATCTTCTTCTAAAAAACCGCGAATTTGCGGGAAATGCATGTTTTAATTGCTGAGAAACGGGTTTCTGGGAAGTTGAGAGATGGCGGTGTGCCTTTTTCCATATGAAAAAGAGCGCCTTCAATCCCGAATTAGGAACCTCTAAAAATTGCGATTCTTTTTAAACAATAGGTTTCTCAAAAGAGAAAGGCTAATGCGCAGTCCTTTTCGATATTGAGTTGGCTTCTTCATTGATAAGTAAAAATTATAATTTTCCACTGAACACAGCCTGCTTTCTGGTCTATTGTTGCAATCACTTACAGCCTTCACACATAATTCGACCTGTTGCTAAATACAAAATAATTTAAATGAAAACCTAATTAACCCGCGATTTTCCTTGAATTTGCAATTCCTGACAAAACACGCTTTTTTGAGGCTGAAAAAGCCTTGTTTTTGGTTATGGTAACGGACAGTAACGCGAACGGAATTTAGCATCAGCACTGCTTTTTCTTGTTTCGAATAAAGCATGCCATTACTGATTGCCGATTACCGGTTGACTGATTACCGGAATAACTGATTTTTATGAAACTTATGTTTTTGTGAACGCGCTTGATTTTTTAGCAAGTGGGTTTTGGATGTTTTTAAACATTTAGCTTTATTCAGATTTAGTTCAAGGGTATTTGAGATACAACAATTATATCGATCTTGGAGCGTAATTTTGTCAATTCGTAAAAAATAATTAGTTTGCATTTTTTTCTACTACATCTGTAGGGTAGGCTAACAATTTCGCAATTTTAACACGACAATTCTAAATCGTCACGAGAAAACGGGTTGCTTAAAATGCCAGTGCAATATTTTGAATTTCCTGCATAAAACTTTGCCCTGAAAAAAATTATGTTTCGGGTTTTGGTAAGACAACGCGGAATCTTTTCTGCCAATTACTGTGGTTAACCATACTTCAAATTTAATATTTTCAACTTTGCTGCCCAAAATATAGATTATTTTCAGTATTTAAAATTTCTACATGGATTTAACATTGTAATGAAATTTTAAAGTTAATTAATAAATTGAAAATTACCGGTTTTATACTGAAAACCTTTAAAACATCATATTTTAATTCCAGGTGAATGAGGAGGGCGCGGAAGCGGCTGCGGTGACAGCTGTGGTGTTCTTGCGTAGTTGCCGCCCCTCGGCCATCATGAAAAATGAATTCCGAGCCACGCGTCCATTCCTCTACGCCATTGCTCGCGAGAAAAATGTCATGTTCCTCGGAATGAAGATGTAGAGTCGATGAGATTCTCCCCAATTGAGTCACACGAACTTGGGCTTCCTTTCATTAATTTAATTCCCGATGTGCTGTGATTTACTTTGTTGTGATGAAAATAAATCAATAATAATCTCCTATATTGTGGAAATCCTGGCATTAGAATCGCCGCAAAAACATGAAAATGTATAGACCATGAAGTGCTTGTTCCGCACCAAAATATCGAGTCAAGGGCAAGCGAAAAAATAATTAGATTGCTTGTGATAAATATTTTCAGATTAATTTATCCAATGCATGGTCGTTTAAATAAAAATGCATATAAAACAACCAGCGAGTTTCCATAGCAGTTCACGAATATGGTTTTGTTACGAAAAAATTTATGTTTCGCTAAACGGTAACCAGCCGATTTATTGGTATGCAATAACGGCTCCTCCAAAGTGCAAGTGATTTTCACTAGAATAAAAAAATGATAATTAAGACTTTTCTTGAAATCAACGCTATAACATGCTAATTTTTAATTGGACGAGGGAACGGCCCTCCCTTTAAATTCCCTTTAAATCGCTTTAAAATGTTTCACAAAGTCAATGGCATCATGTGCTAATCCGAAGCAATTAATCCATTGTTCCATCCATCGATCGTTTCCATTTTCGGCGCTGAAATTTGCCTCGTGACGCAAACAGTGCGCATTGAGCATCGCGCGTGCGGCTTAATGCAGAAAGAATTGCTAGCCAACAAACAATAGCCCTGCCTTGCCGGACCCTTTCGTCGTGTTTCATAATCTGCTGGCCTCGTTGGTGTTTTTCTGAGGAATTAATTCGTCTATGTTTGAAAGACCTAAAGTCCTTCATTTCAAAAAACTTTAGGACCGTAAAATGGACGAGCTAAAAGGAGCGCGGAAAAAGCATCGCCAACAAAATCCATAAATAGCTTTATTTGTCCGATTAATGATCTAATATTAGGTCCAACTCTAATACGAGGTTAGAATATTAGACCTAACGTGCTAATGCGTTGTTGCTCTTCCATAGCGAAAAATTGCTTTCACGGTCACTTAAAAAAATGTTTCGCAATTTAATGGCACTACCATGGCAATTGCGAGGTATTAATAGGGTTATCCTGGCTGATCCTCGTTGTGCTCATAAATTTTCTAGGATACCTTAAGGTCTCCACGATGGTCGCGGCGAGGCGAAAAGTCAAAGAAGATTATAGCCTTCATGCCTTCCGGTGATGGGCCCGGATGTTTCAAAACACTAGCGCATAAACGGTAATCCTGGCCAATTAATATATTCAATTTCCCGGCGCTCTACTTTGCATGTTCTGCGGGAAAAAATTGACTTAAGGCCCACGCAATGCAAGGTATAGGCTGATAATGCCGATTCACAGAATGCCGATTTACAGAATGCCGATTTACAGAATGCCGATTTTACAGAATACCGATTTACAGAATGCCGATTTTACAAAATGCCGATTTACAGAATGCCGATTTACAAAATGCCGATTTACAGAATGCCGATTTTACATAATTTGGGTTCCACATCCAAAAATACAAACCGGATCCCCAGAAAAAACATTATCCGACTTGGACATGGCGAAACCGCCAGACCTGAGGCCTTTTCTTTTTTTCAGAGAAACCCGATTTCCACGTTACCAAGGGGCCGCCCATGGGTTACTAAATTAAATTCTTCTATCAAACAGTTTTCCCTTTCTCTCGACGCATTGTCAACCAAGAAATAATAATGAATCGTCGAGTTTTGTCGCTGCGGCGGAGCACGTTGGAAGTGTCGGCGACCAGCGAAAAAGGCAGGCGTTGAAACTTGTCGCGAGGCGTACGTTTTCCTCGTAATCCTTGAACCCTACGCGGAAAAAAATTTCGTAAAAATTCGCCATGGCCAAGTCGGATAATGTTTTTATGGGGGATCCGGTTTGTATTTTTGGATGTGGAACCCAAATTATGTAAAATCGACATTCTGTAAATCGGCATTTTGTAAATCGGCATTCTGTAAATCGGCATTTTGTAAAATCGGCATTCTGTAAATCGGGATTTTGTAAAATCGGCATTCTGTAAATCGGCATTCTGTAAATCGGCATTCTGTGAATCGGCATTATGTAGGTAAATCGCAATGCAAGCGCGGGCGAAGCTGCGTAGCGTGTTGCGTGAGTGGCAAAATGCTACGAGAATCCATAGCCAAAAGCTGCCTTCACGGTCCCCTAAAAATGTCTCACAATTTAATGGGATAAATTCTGCGAGGAGAACCATTAATCAGCCGTGTCTCTTGCTCATTCCAATCTGCATTTCGGGTCAAAAATCAGAAAACAATGAGCACCGGGAGATGGAAGGGCGGGGCATGTGCGTAACTTGGCCTCAGCTGCATAATCCAACAGGAGTTCGCAGCCAAAAATCCATAAAAGGGTTTTACCGTTCCCTGAGAAATGTTTCAAAATTCAATGGGATAGCCTCTTAATTGCGCTCCACTAATGGTCGGATTTTTCGGGATTTCGGGCATAAACTAAAGGACAAAAGAGCATCATGAAACGAAAGGGCGGGTGTCTGTGTTGCGTCTCGCGGGGAGGCGAAATCCCTAAAAATACATTGATGACGCTACGTTGAAAGTCCATTAAAAGTGTTTCACATTTTTACTGCATCAGCTCCTAACTACGAGCCATTAATGGGTGGATCGGCGTCTTCTTACGCATTAGAAGTGATAGCAATGCAGTGGAAGGGCGGGCGGGGAATCTTTGCAAAATCCATAGCTAAGAATCCCTAGTATTGCCTTGCAGGTATCCTTAATGATGTTTCAAAATATTGGGGCGTAACTGATCAAGCCGAAGCGCCTAATTTTCCGCGGGTGTGGTTTTCATCAATTTTGGCTCCATTTGTCGACAGAACGTTGTACGCCAAAATTTGTAGCGGAGCCATCGCACAAAATTCATCGATATCCCTGGCCCATCACTTTAATGGTGTTCCATAATTTGGTGGCATAATCAGTTCAAGCTGCGAGATTACTCGGTCGTTTTCTTTAAAATGCCCTTTAATTCTGTCTCAAATTTCATGGTGCAATCGGCTTAGCCCTACTCAGCTAATAATTATAATTGACAACCAGCCAACCGGAAATGCTAATGCAAAAAAAGTGGGCAAGGCAGGAGGGAGCAGACAAGATTATTCTAATTTTAGAACTAAAGCCCATTTTATCCTAATTTTTCCTCAGACTTCCTGATCCCTTTAATGCCTAGTCGGCGAGGCAAAATAACAAAAAAAGAGACTATACCTCGAAGAATCATCTCACTCCATGCGGTGATGAACCGGATGTTTCAAAACACTAGGGCAAAAAAAAGATTAATGTTGGGCAATTCATTCGTTCAATTTTTCGTCGTCTACTTCTCATGTTTGGTCGGAAATAATTGATTTTAACGTGAAGTCATGGAAGAGCGGGTGGGCGCGTTCCGCGTCGCGGGAGCGGCTAAATGCAACTTACTCCATAACCAGTGGCCGCGACCGCCCTTTAAAATGTTGCATAATTTAAAGGGATAAATTTTTCGATGTGATCCATTAGTGGGTATTTGTTCCTCATTTCAATCTGAACTTCGGGTGTAAAATCAGAAAACCATGAGCGCGGTAGTATGCGTTGCGTGCAGGGACGTAGCCAGAAAAAAATTTCGGGGCGGGGGGGCTCCAACAAAATTTTCCAAAAAACCCAAAACATTACCGAAAAAACAGCGCCGCAGGCAAAAATTTTTGAAAAAAAGGTTGCATAGCTCTACAAATAGCCGTAAAAAAACGTGAAAAAATAGCGCCGCAGGCAGCAAAATTTTTGAGAAAATAAAAATCATAAGGGTCCCCCTTATGAAATTTTCGGGCCCCGGCCGATTTCGGGGGGGGGGGGCCGGGCCCCCGGGGCCTGTATTACGCTACGTCCCTGGTCGCGTGTCGCCATTACTGAAAAAAATCTATAGAGAATTCGTAGTCAAAAAATTCGACATGACCGTTTTGCTCTTGGCTTAAAAATGTTTCAAATTTCCATGGGATAGTCACTTAATTGCGATCCATTAATGCGCGATCTTCCCCCTGGTAAGAGTGCAGTATACCCCCCCCCCCAGCCGGCATCTAACTTTTTTATCTCGGCTCGCTGTTCATTTACTGGTGTGTAAAGTATACCAAAATACTCGGGAGAGCAAGACGAACATTTTGGTATACTTTAAGGGTAAACTGCACTTAAGCCTTCCCCCTCTCTAATTTCAATTTTCAACCCATTTAAATTCCGGTAAATAAAATTCCTGCAAATGGAATTTCAATAACCTGAATTTTGACAAAATGCATTTCGAGATTCTGCTTCTCGAAGAATAAAAATAACAAATCCAAGGAAAACGAGTTTTTCTCAGAAAAATCGTGTTTCACGGTTGGGAAGTGCTTTTTGAAAATGGTTTTTGGTTTTTTTCCCATTTTGGGCCCTTTAAAACCCCCAAAAAGGGGGGGAAAAAAAAGGGAAAAATTTTTTTTGGGTTTTTTTTTTTTTTTTAAAAAAGGGGGTTTAAAAAAAAAAAAAAATTTTGAAAAGGGGGGGGGGTTTTTTTTTTTTTTTTTTCCCCAAAAAAATTTTTGGGGGGGGTTCCCAAAAACCCCCTTTTTTTTTTTAAAAAAATTGGGGCCCAAAAAAAAAATTTTTTTCCCGGGTTTTTTTTTATTTTGGGGGGAAAAAAAAAAGGGGGGGAAAGGGCCCCCAAAAAAAAAGGTTTTTTTTCCCCCCAAAAGGGAAAAAATTTTTCCCCTTGGGAAAGGGGGGTTTTTTTAAAAGGCCCCTGTTTTTTCCCAAAAAATTTAAATTTTTAAAGATTAAAGGGCCCCTTTTTTTTTTGGCAAATTTTTTGGGGGGTTTTTGGGGCCCCCTTTTTTTTAAAAAAAAAATTTTTTTTTTTTTTTTTGGGAAAAAAAAAGGGGGGGGGAAAAAAAAAAGGGGGCCCCCCCCCCCTTTTTTAAAGGGAAAGGGAAAAAAAAAAAAAGGGGGGGGAAAAAAAAAATTTTTTTTTTTTTTT
>JBBGBA010000308.1:0-35000 GCA_038088335.1 Mesorhabditis sp. LJ9110
GGCAATCAGGAAGATTACTTTAGGATGGTTGGGATAAGATATTTAGTGAGAAAACTGACTTTCCAAAATGGCCAGTGCGGAAAATCCAGCCAACTCTGTGTAGGTATCTCCGGTCGCCACCCCATCCTTATTATCGTTGGTCCAGGAAGAGAGCCATAACGCGCGGAAAATGCCGAAAATGCAGCTGAAAACAAATGTTTGAGAAAAGAGAGAGAAAGAGAGAGCGAAAGAGAGAGAAAGCGAGAGAAAGAGAGCGCGAAAGAGAGGGTGAGAGATACAAAGCAAGTACCTGAGCAAATACGCTCCAAGCAAAAACAAAGCCCATTTGATGGTGGCGGCTCGGATGTAGGCCATGTAGATCGCTGCGGATACCTTAAAATTGATTAAGAAGTCGTTTTTACTTGGTCATCTCACTCTCTCGCTCTCGATCTATCTCTCTCTCTGGCTCTCTCTGTCTCTCTCCCGCTCTCTCTTTCTGTCTCTCACTCTCACACTCTATCCCTCTCACTCTCCACAAAGACCTCTGCTAGCCTGATTTCCCAAATGATCTCTGCTAACCTGCCCCGATTCCCCATAGATCTCTGCTAGCTCCCCCCAGCTTACCTTTCCGCTTCCCACCACTTCAGCTTGGCCATTCTCCTTCTTGAGCGATCGATTCGGCCATCGACATCGCCTGTTTCGCAACGCTGAGGTGACGTTGTTTCGCCGCTAAAATTTAATCAGTAAAGATAGTAAAATTCATGATGTAAAATTGATATACCATCAAAGGCATACCCTCTAGATCCGCCTCATCTTCATCCTCCACCTGGCTCTCGGCTCGTTTCCTCGCCTTTGCACTCTCGTCATCGATTAGCATCTTGGCAAATACCTCATTGCCAGCCTGGAAAAAAATTTAACGGGACCGGTGAGGCACAAAAATCTATGGAAATTAACGGAAAAATCGTTGAAAATATACCCTTAATTCCTCGTACGTTCCTACAGCATGAATCTCGCCGTTCAACATCACCACGATACGATCGCAATCCTTGGTAAAGTGGAGGCCTAAAGGAAAGGGAACTCTTCTTATCTCTCTCTTTCTCTCTCTCTCTCTCTCTCTCTCTCTCTCTCTCTCTCCTCTCTCTCTTTTTTCTTTCTTGCTCTTTCTCTCTCGCAATCTCTCTCGCTTTCCCTCTCTCTCTCTCTCTCTCTCTCTCTCTCTCTCTCTTTACCTCGATCTTTCTCTCTCTCTCTCTCTCCTCTCTCTCTCTCTCTCTCTCTCTCTCTTTCTCTTTCACTCACCCACCATGCGTAACTAATATCCTCGTTTTCCCGCCCAAATACCCCTGATTGCCGAGGGCCTTCTGGAATACGGTAGCTCCGACGTGGGCATCAAGTGCGGACAGGCTGTCGTCCAGGAGGTAGATGTCACAGTCCTACGGTAACTCGGGTGTCTTTTGGAATCATGAGAAGCCTACTTGATACAACGCCCTGGCCAGCGCGATTCTGGCTTTTTGACCTCCGGAAAGCATTAGGCCCTGAAAAAGTTTGATGGGAGAGAGAGTGGGAGAGTGCGAGCGAGAGAGAAAGCGACGAGAGAAAGAAAGGGAAAGCGAGAGAGTGAGAGAGTGAGAGACGTGAGGGCTACAGAGAGAGCGAGAGAGAGCCGGAGAAACAGCGAGAGATAGACCCACATTCTCTCCAACCATGGTCTGATCCACCTTGTCAAAAAGTCTCAAGTCCGACGCCAACTCTGTCGCCTCCAAAATCCTCCGGAATAGTTGTCGATGGGCTAAATTTACAAAAATTCCGTTTCACTCCAACTGACGCACCTTCCCAAAAAGTATATTCTCCCGAATCGTCGCGTTCTGAAGCCAGGGCTCTTGGGGGCAAAAAGCGGTGCTTCCTGTTCTGCAGACCAGTCCTTCGGCTGTCGTCATCTCACCTAAAATTTCCCAAAAAATTATCAACTCTGATCCGACTACCGCACCCAGAATAGCGTTTAGAAGGCTGCTCTTTCCGGCGCCGACTGAACCGACGACAGCCACGAATTCGCCCTTTTTGATGGTCAGTGAGATGTCGCGGAGCACAGATGGTGAATTTGGCCCCGACCAGGTGAATGAGGCCTAAAAACAGCTTTTTTTAAAGGCAGGCTAGCAGAGATCATTTGGGAATGGAAGGGGCAGGCTAGCAGAGATCATTTGGGAATGGAAGGGGCAGGCTAGCAGAGATCATTTGGGAATGGAAGGGGCAAGCTAGCAGAGATCATTTGGGAATGGAAGGGGCAAGCTAGCAGAGATCATTTGGGAATGAAAGGGGCAGGCTAGCAGAGATCATTTGGGAATGGAAGGGGCAGGCTAGCAGAGATCATCCTACCTTATATAATTTTGGCGTGTAACTGTGAGTGTGTGTGTGTGTGGATGTCACTTTCGAGGCCCGATTTGAGGGCCTTCCCGTGCATAAAATGCTCTAATTCTCCGTCACTTGGGGAAATCGACCCTTCTGTTTCCAATGGCGCTTTCAGAATTTTGATAAAATACAAGTTTACAAGTTAAAGCCGGTTTTGTCTCATTTTTGGGGGTAATTTGCATAATGTGAAAAAATAGAAATTTCTTCATTCTTGCAAGTTGCACGCGCGCGTGTGGTAGGCCAGGGGGAGGGGGTCCGCAGGACCCGAGCTATCGGAAAGTCAAATTTATGCAAGACCGCATTCCAGCGCCCAAGGCCCGCGAAGCGGGTTTTGGGCGCTGGTTTGGGAATGAAAGGGGCAGGCTAGCAGAGATCATTTAGCAAATTAACGCAAAAAAAGCTAACGTTTTTAATAGCCAGTGCCATTCCCTCGGGCGCGGGCAGCGCTTCGGCTTGATCGAGCTCCTCCTCGGCTAAGAAGGCTTCAAGACGTCGTTTCGAGACCAGCGCCTCAAAAATGAAATAAATCTCGATTCAAAGAAATCTAGAAAAATATAGGTTTTGAGAGAGAAAGAGAGAGAGAGAGAGAGAGAGAGAGAGAGAGAGAGACTGGGAAACCTGAGCCCACCTGCACCAAGTAATTCAACAGCGTCGAGAAGTAGCGCATCGGGTACTTGATCTGGTTGAAGATGGTCAGCGCGACGAAGGCAATCTAGGATTTCTGAGTTCCAGATTTTTTGGAGGCCCTAAACCTGTGGCGTGAGCACGTTCTCAGTCGTGACGAGAACAAAGAGCGCAAATGTGGCGACGGTGGCCTATAAATTGCTTTTTAGTGAATTAAATCTCAATTTATTGAAATAGAAAAATATTTTATTTGAATGCTTACCACATACGGAGCACACGTATTGACGGCGTCGACGATTCGGGCTGCCAGATTGACGCTGCGCAGGATACGGACCTAGAAGTTCGCTCTTTCTCGCTCGCTCTCTCTCTCGCTCGTTCTCTCTCTCTCGTTGTCTCTCTCTATCTCTCTCTCTCTCTCTCTCTCGTCTACCCTACCTCCTTGTCCCTCAAATTGTTGATCTTCTTCTCGAAGGCTTCTTCCCATGCGTAGAGTTTGATCAGTTTCATCCCGTTCAGCACCTAGGTATAGTTTTTCAGACGGGCAACCTAGCAGAGATTCTTCAGGAAATTTACAACTTCAACATCCCTTAAGCGCTCAGCTGTGGCGAACTAGCCGAAAGCATTTGCGGAATTCGCAACTTTTTAACCCCTTTAAACCGACCTCGTTGGACACCTTGGTCCTCTCGTCCTTGACCAACATCTGTGCCTGCTGCGCGTTTTTGATGAATCGGCTGGCATAGTAGTTGAACGGGATGCAGAATGACATGATGATGATGCCGCCAAGGGAGGGAAGACCGAGGAACAGGATCAGCATGTGAGGAAGATCTGAAACTGGGGGTTTTCAAGGGATCGGGAGGTTGAAGAAGGTTAACGGGACCGGGTAGCGAGCAGAGATTTTTGAGGGACGAGGGCTATTTGGGGAAAGGGCAACGAGCAAAGATTCTTCAGGAATGATCAACTGGCAGATTTGCTTAGGGAATGGGCAAATAGCAGGGGTTCTTGTGGAAAGAGAAACGAGCAAAACTTTTATGGAACCAAGGGGCAACGAGCAGGGATTCTTGAAGAAAGGCTACCGAGCAGAGATCCTCTACTACTTACATCTAATGGTGCCGTCAGCGTCTCGACCAAGAATGGCATGTAGGCCACCAGCTTCTCCACGTCTACCGCCATCATGTTGACGAGTTGGCCGATCGTGTGGCGCCCACGGGCGGCTGGGGCAAGTTTTAGAATCTGGAAAAACCTGGATTATGAAGGCCGAAATCCCGACAAGACAAAATTCTGGAATTCGAGAGGGAGAGAGCGAGAGAGAAGAGAGAGAGAGAGAGAGAGAGAGAGAGAGAGAGAGAGAGAGAGAAAGAGACAGAGAGAACAATTTTTCTGATCCTACCTTTGCAAATAAATGATGCGATATCATCGACTGGAACCACACCGAATTCTTCATATTTACGTAGGCATAATTATTGACGAGGAACGAGCGAATTTCCGCCAAAACAGCATGCCCATCGCGCAGGCCAGCCCGAAAGATAGAGGAGCCGTCGGGGTGGAGACGAAATCGATGAGAAGCCTGGAGTTTGGGCATTTTCGGCGTTTTAAAGGACCTAGGAAGGCAAAATCGACATGTCATGGCAAATAGCCAAACCCAAATTACAGTGATCGGGTCGAAAGGGTGTTTGAAACCGCTTTTTTAGTTTGAGCAGTTCCCAATCATCAAATCGGCCTCGTTTGCCACTCACATCAACAAAACTGGAGTCGCAAAAACGAGCACATCAGCGAGCAGCCGTAAGCATCCAGAAGCCGCTGTGGTCCGCCAGAAGATACGGTAAGTTACCCGCGCAATAGAGGGTCGCTCCCCCGTTTTGTCACATCCTAGAAGGAGGGGGATAAGCACAGAGAGAAGAGAGAGAGAGAGAGAGAGAGAGAGCGAGAGAGAGAGAGAGAGAGCGAGAGAGAGAGAGGTAGGGTGAGAGGGAGAGATAGAAAAGGAGCAAGAGAACGAGAGCGAGAGTAAGAAGAGAGGGAGAGCGAAAGAGACACACAGATAGAGAGCGAGAGAGAGTGAGAGAAAAATGTCTTACTCTTCTTCTCCCTATTCCACGCTATTTTCCAGCGCTTATTCAACAACTCAGAGTCGGTATTTTTCGGCAGGGCGGGCAGGTCGTCAAGGAGTAAGGTCTAAGATTCAATTTCGAGTTTTCCAAAGACCAAAAAAAAACGAGAATCGACGCCTGCAGTCGATTAGGTCTAACCAGCTACGCGCGGTTCCAAAACGCCTTTTGGCAGGTCCGTGTTTGGCCATATTGTGTAGTTGTCTAGACCTAGCCAATGGAGGGGGTCGATTCTCGCGTTTCCTGGTCCCTCTAAGGGTATCGAGTTTGTGCTTACCCTTTGATTCCCCCTCATGACCACCGACGTGAACCACGACATGCAGATTTTCGAGTGGAAAACTGCTCGATCCATCGGGCAGTCGCTCTGGAATCGGGATCTCTTGCTCTCTATCGCTCTTTTTCACTCTTTCTCTCTGTCGCTCGCCCTCTCTCTCTCATTCTCTCTCGGTCTCTCTCTCACCTCAAACGTAATCGCCAAGGTATCACCACGCAAGAATAGGGCATTAAGAACCAGCAGCAAAATTAGGTGCAAGTAGGTGCTGATCCCGACGAGCTCCGGATGGTCCAAAATCTGAAAAATAAAGGTAGAGAGAGTGAGCGCGAGAGAGAGATAGAGAAAGAGAGAAAGGGAGAAAGAGAGAGAGAGAGCGACCACCTACCTCTCGCACGAACAACACGACGTCTACCAGCACTTGAAAAAGATAGTAAAGGACGACAAAACCGTTCGATTTCTGGCCAAAAGCGGCGGAGAAGACGAGTGAGGCGATGGAGAGTCCCTGGAAAGCTCAATAGATATCTGCTAGGTTGCCTGGCCTTAGTTTCGGCGACCAGAGAACTAGCAGCGTGAAGAGCAAATAATCTCTGCTAGCCTGCCCTTAGGGACTTCTGAACTCACCATGCATATCACTGATATGATCATCTCGATGATCAACTGCCCGGAATCCGGGTTTTCCGTTTGCGTGGCTTGCGTGATTGCGTGAAACGCTTGGTTGAGGCAGAGGAGGGCGATGAGTGCCTGAAATCTCTCTCTCGCTCTCACGCTCTCTCTCACATTCTCTCTCTCTCGCTCTCTCTAGCTCTCCCTCCGCCACGCACCAATTTACAATATGTCGTCGTCGGGAATCGGCTCGATACCCATTTCCGGCGCTTCAGCGTCACAACTTGAAGCGGTAGGGCCATGATCAGGAATATTTCGGGAAGTAGAGAAAAACCGGTCAGTCCCGGACATGTCGATCTCTAGACGTCTTTTTAGTAGCTTAAAATGGGGCAGAAAAGCCCAAGAATTGACCCCTTTCGACTAGGACAGCTACGAGACACACCAAAACCCGCATTAAAAACTTCATTTCGTGAAACCCCTACCTCTACCTCTCGGGTTTAGAAAAGTGAGATTGCGGCGTTTTGGCATGCCGCGTGGCTGTCGAGACCTATTCGGTCTTGGGGGTCGATTCCCCGATCTCCTAGTCCCTTTAAAACGCTCTAAATGGATCCAGGAGCTCGAAAATCGCGGTAACTTACACTGCTCTCCGGTCCAAAGCATCGTATCATCATCCCGGCCTCTTCGTCCATAGTCAGGGGTTTACAGGGAGTGGCAAGGCTTCAACGTCGGCTTCAGAAGCGTAGCTAGATCCAAAAATCCTCAAAAAAGAGCCCAAATCACCGGAAATAACTGAACCGCTTGCCTGGGTCTGACTGGCGTTTTGATATAGGCCGTGGCACAAAATTCACTTCTTGGATTTGCATATTATCATCGAGAGGCCGGCGGCCACCAGTCTCTCTCTCTCTCTCTCTCACGCTTCCTCTCTCTCTCTCTCTCTCTCTCACGCCTCGTTGTTTTCTATTTTGTGATGCCGCCAGTAAAACGCCGTCGAAGGAATCATGACCAAAATGGACGCTCGCTTCAAGACCCGGTCGCAACTTCGGACGCAGGCTTGGTATTGGAGTATGTATTTTGTGACAAGAATTATCTTGTATATTTTGATTGTATTTTTAATGCACTTTCTATACCGCATTAAAATCGTGCAAAATGCTAGAAAAAAATGTTTGTGTTTCGGTTTTTTCGTTTTTTTTTTCGGAGCACAGGCAAAATAAAGCCCCCCGCTAACAGTGCAGTACCCCACTCTGTGTTTTTTATAGCATTGCCTAACCTTAGTTTTGTAGAACTCTCGATTTTACCCGAAGTGTCCCACCGAGAGCTCGACGTGCGGGTGAAGTGCCGTATCCAATCTCGCAGCTCAAAAGGCCAGGCTTGGAGGTGGCCACTCCACACCCCTTCCGGTGATTATGTGCCCACGGGGTATAGGGGAGAGAAGCGGCCAGATTCAACAACATCCAAGCTACGACATCCTCTAAATTTTATTCACGCTTTTTCTTGGTTTTCGGATGTCTCCAGTCGCTACCAGGGTAAGATACGACCACTTTTACACCGGAAAATGTTTTCAAAATGTTTCGGGAAGAGCACTAACAAAGATTCTTTGGAAATTGCAGGATTCCGATATTTCAAATGTAAGCAAACCATTTCAGAAGAGCTCTCAGTCTTCCTCAAAAATCGAGGGTACCCACCTCACCTGGGAGCTGATAGAAGAGGATTTTCGGAAGCAGAATCCTGAGAATTCTGGCATAAAAACAGGAAGAAGACGTGTCGCCAAGCCGCTGGGAACTTCGAATGTAAAATAAAAGGTTTTTAGCCGTGTTATGACTTGCTTAGGGCTTCATCTCGACGTGCTTCTACCTGGAATTCGACTGGGAGGGGCAAAAATCGTCAGAAAATTCATCGTTGCCAAAAAATGCGATACTAAAGGTAGGGAAAAGCCTGTTTTTCTTTGAACTTTGGCTCTTTCGCTCTCCCTCTCTCTCCCTCCCTCTCTCTCTCTTATTGTCTCTCTCTCTCTCTGTCTGTCTTTCTTTCACTCTCTCTCTTCTCTCTCTCTCTCTCTCTCTCTCTGTTCCTATCTCTCGCGCTTCAGCTCGTCGAATGCTCCCGGATGCAACTCCAGGCCGACAGCCTTGGTGATGTCGACGACGTGGAGACGAACGCCAGAGCCGTAATCTTTTAAAGGGACCATGAAGTGCCAAAATCGACCCCTTCCATCGACTGGGCTCGACTAAGCGTGACTCGAAATGACCGCTGTCACGCAATTCTTTTACCTCGAAGCATAGGTGGTGTCATCGCGAAGTCCGGTCCGGTCTGTGCACCGATTTTGGCACGTCGCGTAGTTGTCGAGATCTAGTGAATGGAAAGGGTCGATTCTGGCGGCCTCTGCTTTTTTTGGAACCCGGCTCATTCTTATTTTAGTTCAACGACACCGAGCTGCACTTCCTGAGCCGAAGCCGTGATGAAGCCGGACTCGGTCAGGCGATTCCGGTCCCGAAATTCTACGGGGGACGCGAGTTCAATTTCAACGGGCAGGGTTTTGGTGGGTTTTGCTTTCTTGAAAAATTTGCTTCGAAAGCTTGCCTCTAAAGGGACCGCGACACTGCTAGATTGCCCAAAAATTACCAAATTTTTAGGTTACGTGCTTATCGAATACTTCCCCAAAATCCATACTCGCCACATCTTTCACCTGGTCGGCGATGCGGGCGTGAGGGACGTCATCAAAGTTTTGGCGGATTTGCCGGTTTTTTGTAGGTTATGTCAACGTAGTTTCGGCTTTTAAAGGAAACGGAAAGCGCGGAATTTTAAACCTTGAATCGGCTAGGTCTAGACAACTACGTTATACTCCTGAGGACACATGTACCGCATGTTTATTTGGCGCAGCATGACTAGCGTGTTTTGGCGTGTCGTGTAGCTGTCTAGACCTAGTGAATGGCAAGGTCGATTTTCTAGCTTTCAAGTCCCTATAAAATACGATTTACATTGCGTAACTATTTCGAAAAATTGTGTATTGCAGCGGTGCAAAACCCAAAATTTGTCGCTGAATTCGACGAGAAGCGACTAGCCGAAACCATGGCGGATTATGCCCATCCTACGGTAGGCATTTTAAAGGCACCGGGAAGCGCGAGAAGCCACCCCTCGGATCGACTAGGTCTAGACAGATGGTGGACTTTCAGAATTTTCGGAATCTCTAAATTTCAGAATCTCTAAATTTCGGAATCTCTAAATTTCTTTGTACAGGAGCCCATACAGAGTTTGGCGCAAATTGAAACTGTAATGCGCTTTTACCCAAAGACGCCTCTGAAAACTTTTTCTGGGGTAGTTTTTTGCGCTAATCACGAAAACCGTAGATGCATTTCCATAGCGCCATTTTTCCGTGGTTGGTTACAACTGTTGTCTTCAAAGCCCAAAACTTGGTTTTGCTATAAGCAATCATTTGAATTTTGTGATTCGTGGTTAGTTTTCGTGATCAGGGCAAAAAACTACCCCAAAAAAAGTTTTCACAGGCGACGTTGAGTAAAAGCGCCATACAGTTTCAATTTGCGCCAAAAACTGTATGGCTTCCTGAACCGATTTTTATTTTTAGAGATTCCGATTTTTAGAGATTCTGATTTTTAGAGATTCTGAAATTTAGAGATTCTGAAATTTAGAGATTCTGAAATTTAGAGATTCTGAAATTTAGAGATTCTGAAATTTAGAGATTCTGAAATTTAGAGATTCTGAAATTTAGAGATTCTGAAATTTAGAGATTCTGAAATTTAGAGATTCTGATAGGGCGGCTAGACAGATACGTGATGCTCCAAAATACACAGCATAAACCCAACCAAAAACGCGGCAACTGACGAGATCTAGTCGATCAGACGGGTCGATTTGCGCTATTGAGCCCTTGAATTTTAGAAATTTTTTGCTTTCAGAAGCTGCAACGTTTCCTTGACCTTTTACAAGCCAAATTCCCGGACAAATCTGGGGAAATTAAAGTACTCCGGTCGCAGACGAAATATTTCGAAGATATCAGAACGTATTTCGAACGATTGAAGTCAACCGGTATGCTTAAATCAGCGTTAATATTTCGAAATACTGTACAAGGGCTACATACTACAGATTTTAGTAAAATTCCCGATCCTGGTTCATGGCGATCTGTGGCCTGGAAATATACTGTGGACGAAAAATAATGGAGAATATTCGGTGCAGGCCATTGTGGATTGGCAGGTGGGTCATTTTTGGGTTTTTATAAGAATTTGGAAGTTTGAGTATCAACCCCTTCGATCTACTAGGTCTCGACAGGTACGCGGCAGTCCAAAATACGCACGAATTTATTTCGGCAACCGTTCGGCGTCTCATCTTCGAAACGAAAAATATGTCATTCCAATAAAATTTTTGGTGGCTAATGCGTATTTTGGGGTTTTGCGTAGCTGTCGAGACCTAGTGGAGGGCAAGGGTCGATTCTCGGGCTTGCGAAGCCCTTTAAAACCAAATATTTCTTTAGCTGACCCATCACGGGAGTCCTTTGGAAGATCTAGCGCGCTTTTTGCCAACTGCCTTGAGCGGGGAGGACTACACGATGAGGTACGATTTTAAAGGGACCTGGAAGTCGTGGAACAACTAGTTTTTCAAAAATTTTTATATTTTTTATAATTCTAGCCGAGACGTCTACTTGAGGCAGTACTACGACTTGGTTTCCGAGAAGCTACAAGCCACAGAGATGCCGTGGGACAGTTTTGAAGCGGTGATTTAGAAAGTAACTTTTTTATGTGGTTTTAGATGCAAAAAGGCTATGAAATAGCGCTTCCGCTGGTCGTCATCGTTTACACACCACTTTTTTTGGAAATGCTTGATCATTCGCCGCATCGAAAACGTGGGCATTTGAATGTACCTTGTTCCTGTCACGCTCCCTTTAAAGGCACTGGGAAGCGCTAGAATCAACCCCCTTGCCTCGATTTGGTCTAGACAGCTACGCGACACACATATAGACATGTAAACACTTAAAAAAGAATGCCGAGCTACTTTTGGGCGGTTTTCTTTGCTTATTTTGGCATTTTGTCGAGGCCTAGTCGAGGGCACGGGTCGATTTTTGCGCTTCCCTGCGCCGTTAAAATCAATTCAGGAATCAAAAACGCGGAGCTCGACGTCTTCCACGCAAAAATTCGGGCTACGCTAGACGACGCAGCTGAGTGCATCAAAAAATGGGATTCGTGAAAGAACCGGAATTTAGAAATTGTGTCTCTTTCTATTTATTTTATCATATTTTTGTGAAATTGGCCAGAGAGAGAGAGAGGGAGAGAGAGAGAGAGAGTGAGTGATAGAGAGAGAGTGAGAGAGAAAGAGAAATAGAAAGAGAGCGTATGAGAGAGAAATAGAAAGAGAGGGAGAGAGAGAGAGAGAGAGAGAGAGAGAGAGAGAGAGAGAGAGAGCGTATGAGAGAGAAATAGAAAGAGAGGGAGAGAGAGAGAAAGCGTGCGAGAGAGAGAATCAATTGCGCAAATTTACGAGTATAAAACACGATTTCGCGACTCATTAATGTCTGATCCCCTCTCAAATGGGTTCAAATATCAGCCCACAGGTTGGCCATACATATTCCCTGCCCAGCCGGCCCCGCCAAATGGTCATTAGTAAATCGGCGGTGGAAAAGCCCTTGGGGCCCTCATTTTAAATGCCGTATCCATGGAGGCAGCTGGGGGCAGCGCGTCTAGAAGCTATCCAATATTCTTCTCGAAGGATTGGCCACTTAAAGGTCCTTTTGGAAGCTACAAGGGAGTCTTTGGATTTTGGAGGGCGTTCTTTTCTTTAGAAATTTGTGTTCAGAATAATTTTTTTTTAATTTTTCGGTGGTTTTCAAGGTTCTAAAGGCAGTGTGACAGAGGTATATTATTCAGGTGTCCAGATATTCAGGCCGTTTAGCAGGGATCATTCGGGAATGGAAGGGGCAGGCTAGCAGAGATCATTTGGGAATGGAAAGGGGAGGCTAGCAGAGATCATTTGGGAATGGAAGGGCAGGCTAGCAGAGATCATTTGGGAATGGAAGGCAGGCTAGCAGAGATCATTTGGGAATGGAAGGGCAGGCTAGCAGAGATCATTTGGGAATGGAAGGCAGGCTAGCAGAGATCATTTGGGAATGGAAGGGGCAGGCTAGCAGAGATCATTTGGGAATGGAAGGGGCAGGCTAGCAGAGATCATTTGGGAATTTGGCCCAATATCACATGCTCCGACCCATTATTGAAATCCTAATTTTTTTGGGCAAGTTCAGCTCAAGTACAAGACAAAACAATCAACCCACTATAATCCCTTTTTCTTGTTGTATTTTTAATCCGACCCGGTTGGGCCCAATTAATTTTTTTGTATCTGACCGCGACTCGAGACTATAGGCTTCATTCACCCGGCAAAATAATAATGCAAAATAATTGCCCAATTTTCTATAGGTCTCTATAGATGTGGCCCTCGTTAAGGTTAATTGGACGCCCCCCACTCGGAGGTTGTAGTTTGTAGCCCGTAGTTTTGGATACTTTAGCAACCTATTTATCTATGATTGTTTGCTACCTCCCCGAGATAATTCTAGATAGTAGACACGCGTCACTTAGCGTATCGTGTAGATGTCGATTCCGGGGGCTTACCGACCCCTTCAAAACAGCCTCCTGGTAATTTTTTGGAATATAAATTCCTCAGAAGGGGGTGAGTGCGAGTTTTTTAAGTTTTGTTGGCCCCTAAAGTATTGTACTTGCATTTTCCCTTGATGAATTTGCACGAAACCCTGAAAATCCTCTCAAAATCCTGCGAATTCCGATTTTAATTTTATGAAAAAGGCGTCAGTTTTGCGAAGTGCTAGGGTTTTAAAGATTGCCAGGGGAAATAATTCCCTGAAAATCGAGCGAGAGAGAAAGAGAAAGAGAGAGAAAGAGAGAGAGAGAGAGAGAGAGAGAGAGAGAGGAGAGAGAGATAGAGAGAGAGAGAGATAGAGAGAGATGAGAGAGAGAGAGAGAGAGAGAGAGAGAAAGAGAGACGGAGCGAGAGAGAGCGAGAGAGAGCGAAAGAGAGAGACGGAGAGAGAGCGAGAGATGGAGAGACAGAGAGAGAAAGAGAAAGAGAAAGAGAAGCAGACACTGACGTCCAGGGCGTACGAGGGGCCCCCCCAAAATCGGTCGAAGGCCGAAAAGTTCATAAGGGGGGACCCTTATGAACTCGACAAAAAATTTTCGAGTTGCCCCCCCCCAAAAATCGGGTTCGTGTACGCCCCTGCTGACGTCCCATGCATTCAGCCGGAAAAACAATGGTATATGCCCTTAGGACATTCAATAGGAGTCAAGGGAACAAGAGTCTGTGAATGGCCCACCCGGCCCGGGTCCGATCCCGACACGAAAACAATCTGATTGCATTGTGAGATTTTTTCTGGGAATTTGGGTCTGGTCGGTGGCCGGCAAAATAGCTATTGACAGTCGCCTGGTAGGGTGTTGTTGCTTGAAAATTGTTTTTAGGTTCTTATGGCAGCAGCCGTTGAAAACCATGTAAATTTTGCATTCGGCTAGGTGTCACCATCCCTTTAATCCGTTACCCAATGAAATTCCAGGCTCTCCAGCCATTTTTTTGCGTTTGGAACCGCTGCCTATAAGCCTGAGCGATGCAGTGACTAAAGCAAAAAAAAAAGAATCTGGAAAATGCCAAGCTACCGTAGCCCAGGTCACCAAATTTCCAGAAAATCCTCGAAAATCCCTCTCCAAAAGCCGCGGCGGGTCCAATTTCTGGGCCCAAAAATCGGCGCGGATAATTCGCCTATTTTGCCATTGTCCACCAGAGAAATCCGGACGGTTGGAAATCCCTGTTTTCCGGGGGCCTCATTCTCATCCTCAGTAGATTTAGAAGATTACCGAAAATCCCTCAAAAATCCGGGAGTTCCTCCAGAACTTTTGTGAGTCACCGGGAAAAGCAAAAAAGCCGACGTCGTCAACGCGTTCGCTCGTCAAATCCCGCCCTGAGGGACGGGGGGAAACCATAAAATATTTATTCCGTTTCTCACCTCTTCATTTCCCCGGGGAAATTGAGGAAGTTGTGGTCCCTGGCAAAAACCGATGATGATGTGATATTTTTGCGACTTATTAGAGCTAAGATTCGCCTTTATGTTTTTATTTTTGTGCATTAACAAGCGGCTGGAGATCCTTTGATTCCTCAGATGATCTCTGCTAGCCTGCCCCTTCCATTCCCAAATGATCTCTGCTAGCCTGCCCCTTCCATTCCCAAATGATCTCTGCTAGCCTGCCCCTTCCATTCCCAAATGATCTCTGCTAGCCTGCCCCTCCATTCCCAAATGATCTCTGCTAGCCTGCCCCTTCCATTCCCAAATGATCTCTGCTAGCCTGCCCCTTCCATTCCCAAATGATCTCTGCTAGCCTGCCCCTTCGATTCCCAAATGATCTTTGCTAGCCTGCCCCTTCCATTCCCAAATGATTCTGCTAGCCTGCCTGCTTTAATAGCAGCCAAGATTCTGTAAAAAAATGGATACACTTTGTAGTTTGATACCGTACAGCCCTATCCAAAGAAGCCACTTTTTCTGCCCTTTTGTTGGGAAACTCTAAAAACAGCTGCCCGAATCGCCAGGTGTTGTGCAAATAAGGCAGGTACAGCAGAATCTAATGATGCGCACGTACGGGTTGGTTGTTGAGAGGGGCCGACTAGCAAATATCTTTTGGGAACTTTCGGCTGTTCGTTTTTTGTTGATTCATCTACCGTATCATCTACCAGGCTTTATCGCTGATCTTTTCATCGTTGATGTTTGATTATTCATCACGCTTTCCGGAGTTGAGTGCATGTACCTTCCCTCGGGATGGCCCTCTAAAATGTGCATTTTCGGCTCGGGTGGAGTGGGAGCACAAGGAGGAGGAGAAGCCGTTTGTGCTCATCGGCTATAGACGAATTTCTCTCTCTCCCTCTCTCTCTCACTGGCTATATAAAATTGACCAGCACAAACCCCAAAATACCCGCTTTCTAGCTTTCGTAATGCGGGCGGGGGCCGGCGCGGCGGCCAGGTGGAAAATCGGTACAACTTTGAGTGGCCGCCTGATGTTTTGGTCACACTTTCTTGGGTTTAAAGGGACTCGGAAGCGCGAGAGTCGACCCATTCCACTGCCTAGGTCTCGACAGTCATATGTCTTGCTAAAATCTTTGCTAGCCTCCCCTTCCATTCCCAAATGATCTCTGCTAGCCTGCCCCTTCCATTCCCAAATGATCTCTGCTAGCCTGCCCCTTCCATTCCCAAATGATCTCTGCTAGCCTGCCCTTCCATTCCCAAATGATCTCTGCTAGCCTGCCCCTTTCATTCCCAAATGATCTCTGCTAGCCTGCCTTCCCAAATGATCTCTGCTAGCTTTAGCGTTTCTGCTCGTGATTTGGAGTCTCGCGTAGCTGTCGAGACCTAGTCAACTGGGCTCGTCGATTCTCGCGCCTCCCAGTCCCTTTAAATTGCAATTTTTCTCGGATTTCGAGACTAGATTTTGGTCCCCAGCTCCCTTTAAGCCCCCATAGAATTTTACAGCGATTTTCGAAGATCTAATCCCCCTCTAAAATTCGCGTTTCCGGCCGGATTTTGGGCCCTGAAAACTAGCCAATTTGTCAAATGGCCACCGGAGAAAATCCTAGCGGAGACCCTAAGCTCCAGATTAGCCAGTCGGCCGAAAAATCTGTGGCCCCCAGTGTCACGTGGTTTTGTCTGAGCCGGATATTTGGGATTTAGGATTACTGTAGCCGCTGGAAAGTGGTACGTGTTTGCGCCTGGCTGGCGGATTCAGCTTCCAACTGGATTTCCTACACAGTCCCTGCTAACCTGCCACTTTCAGTCCAAAATGATCTCTGCTAGCTTGCCGAGCTTCCCAAAGCAAACGAACTTTTTTTGGCTCGATCCCTCCTAATCTCTGCTAATTTGCCGTACCTAAAACCGTAAAAACCAGGTTGCAATTTATGATTTCTGATGGGCCACACCCTAGACCAGACGGCCTGAAATCTGAGAATCGAGCGCCAAAGTTCGTCGGCACACAAAGCTTGAAGAAGAAGAGTTGGAGAGTCTACCCCTTTTGGGAGGGCAGAGGAAGAACACACAAAATTTGCCAAGCGGCAAATCCAAGACAACGGCAGCGAACGGCCAAACCAAGAAGATGCAGTCAAACTCCGCAAACCACTCGAAAAACCTAATTAGTAAAGAGAGAATACGGGTTAGGATTAAAAGAGTTTATTACGTAGGCGCGGATCAGTTAGAAATGAACAAAAGATAGAATCTACAGCGGGGAAAGATTACGAAAAGGGAGAAGAATTAGAGGGGATGGAC
Source organism: Mesorhabditis sp. LJ9110 (assembly GCA_038088335.1). NCBI lineage: Eukaryota > Metazoa > Nematoda > Chromadorea > Rhabditida > Rhabditidae > Mesorhabditis > Mesorhabditis sp. LJ9110. The sequence continues at coordinate 16,289 of JBBGBA010000308.1, forward strand.
AATGGGAGAGTTTAGAGCCAAAAGGGACAGAATATACAGGAAACTCTAATAGTCAAAAATAGGGGAAAAGAAGGGGCAAGAAAACGAGGGGCCGGGAAGAGACGGGGATTCGGGAAATTCCAACGCTCTCGCCAGGCGAAGGGGAAAAGCGTGCGGCTCTGTGCTCGGTGAGCGCGCGCTCTGTCCTTGGCGTTTGTGTCGTTGCGTACTCGGCCAGAATGACATCCCAAACTGAAGCATTTGGAAGCCATTACCAGGCCTTACTTTGATCGTGTCGATCGAATTCTTTTTATTTTAAAGGGGCAGAGAAGCGCGAGAATCGACCGTGCCTTGTCTCAACTAGGTCTCGACAGCAACGCTATGCCTCAAAAGGCGCTCCCCGCTCATTTTGTTCGAATTTAGATCCGTGCAGTCGCAACAAAAATTTTACGACCCTTTAACTTGTCACTCGAAGTGCAGCGTAGCTGTCAGCACCTAGTGGCTGCAAGGGGAGTCGATTCTCCTGCTTCCCGGTCCCTTTGAAACCCGGAAATCGACCCCAATCTTTGCCCCTTTACGTTTTTCACTTTACAATTCGAGGATCCGCTTCCCCTCGAGGATTCCGACCAAGCGGAAGAGAACAAAAATCCAAAATCCCCCAGGCGGTCGAGCGGAAAATCGGCACCCTGGTCCCGCCACGACGGGGGCTCAATTTAATCCAACAGGTGCTCGCCGTGGGACCCCCCGGTCATTATCCGGTCGGCCAAGGGGGCGCCTCGCGGAATCCGATTTTCCGCCCCTCGGAATCTTGATTCTGAAGGGAGTAGGCTGACTGGATTATCCCCCCCCCCCCTTTCTCTAGTCAGCAATTCACCATTCAGGCCACGCCCACTGTTTTGGGATCTAGCCTGCCTTCCATTCCCAAATGATCCCTGCTGGCCGGCCTGAAAATCTAGAACAAAAATCGGTTCTTTCGCATTAACGGGGGGGGGGGGAGAATTTTTTGTATTAATCTAATGTCTAGTAACTTCATAAAAAGTAATTTCATAAGTTCTAAGTAAAATAAATCTAGATTGAACTAGAAAGACTTCCAAAAACTTTCGAAAAATTTTCAAAAAGTCGCAGTACTGGTAAAAACACGGCCATTTTTGTCGAAAAACCAAAAATTTATTTTTTTTACATAAGAACGTGTAAATTTCTTACTTTTTGGTTTTTGTGAAAAGTAAGAAACGGCTAGAAATCTTTTGTTCCTAAGAAAAAATTTCTCCCCGATAATGCGAAAGAACCCAAAAATCTTAGACGTAAAAATGTGTGAAGTGTTCGAGGTGAATTTCCTAGGTTTTTCACGCCGGCTTTGGTCAACAATTGAACGTTGGGCCCTGGGGTCCCTCGTGGACCCAAGGCCAATTTAGTGCGCCCAATTCCTTTCCCGGGTTTTGCTTTTTTGCCGCCCGGGAGGCTCGCAACCTCTTTGAACGCCGCGAAAACGGGTGAGCGAAACGTCAGCACAAAGGTTGGAGCCGGGAGAGCGGCAGTTTCCAGGCATTTTTCGAACTATTTAAATTGTTTTAGTTTTCGGTCAACAGAGAACTGTATTAAAATCCTTAATTTACTGTCTAAAACTCTATTTAAATTATACAGATTTATTTATGTTATAATTTAATTAAGATTAATCAACATCGAAAATTTTTAAAATTTTGTGAAGCCTCTGGAAGGAGTCCAGAAAATACAATTTCTGTGATTTAATCGCACAAGATTCGTCTAATTTCAATTTATTAATTAGTTTACAATTTCACTAAGTATTTGACATTTTAAAAATTTCAAATTTTACAAGTTAATCCCAAAACTTTCAAAGGCTGTTACCCAAATGCGTGGGTGGAAATAAACCTTTGAAAGTCACCGCTTCCCCCGCAATTTTCCATGCCTCCAAACCGCCAATTAAATTTTTCAGGGCCTTTTCTAACATAAAAACCCTCAAAAAAATCACATAGCCATTAGAAATTTTTTACAACATTTTGATTTATTCTTGCTTTTCCAATTCACCTAAAATCCGCTCGTTTTCGTCGTTCCGGCCGGTTCCAGCTAATTTCCGCACTTGTGACCGGTTGCCCTATAGAATAGGAAAAAGCCGCAAATCTCCCCTGGGTCCCCCGGCTCTGCACTCAACTTCCGCTTTTTACTATGGGGGCTTGGGCCATTTTTACTGGCGGACGTGGGCAAGGATTACGAAATCTCATGTCTCAGGCGCCAAACCCAAAAATGTTGCGGGTAACTAGCTGAGATCATTTGGGAATGGAAGGGGCAGGCTAGCAGAGATCATTTGGGAATGGAAGGGGCAGGCTAGCAGAGATCATTTGGGAATGGAAGGGGCAGGCTAGCAGAGATCATTTGGGAATGGAAGGGGCAGGCTAGCAGAGATCATTTGGGAATGGAAGGGGACAGGCTAGCAGAGATCATTTGGAGTTCCATTCCTATGCCGAATTTTGCATGCCGATTGACGCTGTGCCGATTTCCGCCATCCGATTATTTTCACTATGCCGAATTTTCTACTATGCCGAATTTCACTATGCCGAATTCCTATACCGAATTTTCACTATCCGAATTTCACCATGCCGAATCTTTCCATACTAATTTTGATAAGCGGTATGTTCTCCATTTTTACTATTTTTCCAAATAAGATGGCCTAGAAAATTAGAGTTAGCCTAGAAATTTCCAAAAACTCAGCAGATCAGGTCCCGTAGGGAGCAGTTTTGTTTGCACGCTAAGTCCAGTCGATCTTAGTTAACATTAGTGAGTGAAAGATTAGTAGAAAATTCGGCATGGAAATTCAGTATGCAAATTCAGTATAGTGAAAATTCGGTATAAGCGAAATTCAGCATAGTGAAAATTCGGCATAGTGAAATTCGGCATGAAATTCCAAAAGCGAAATTCGCATAATAATCGGCATACTGTAAATCGGCACAGCGAAAATCGGCACAGCAAGTATTTACCATCATTTGGGAATGGAAGGGGCAGGCTAGCAGAGATCATTTGGGAATGGAAAGGCAGGCTAGCAGAGATCATTTGGGAAGGAAGGGGCTAGCAGAGATCATTTGGGAATGGAAGGGGCAGGCTAGCAGAGATCATTTGGGAATGGAAGGGGCAGGCTAGCAGAGATCATTTTTGGGAATGGAAGGGCAGGCTAAGAGATCATTTGGGAATGGAAGGGCAGGCTAGCAGAGATCATTTGGAATGGAAGGCAGGCTAGCAGAATCATTTGGGAATGGAAGGGACAGGCTAGCAGAGATCATTTGGAATGGAAGGGACAGGCTAGCAGAGATCATTTGGGAATGGAAGGGACAGGCTAGCAGAGATCATTTGGAAGGGCAGGCAGTAGATATTTGTGCGCATCATATGCAGGAGAGATCATCTTAAGACTCACAATAACCATCCTCCCTACATGTCCTCCCCCCCCCCCCCCCCCCCCCCCCCCCCCCCCCCCCCCCCCCCCCCCCCCCCCCCCCCCCCCCCCCCCCCCCCCCCCCCCCCCAACTTCTCGCGTTCAAGGCAGCTTCTCATGTTCAAGGGCAACATCACGTTGCCAGGGCGTCTTCTCGTGATCAAGGGCATCTTCATCGTGTTCAAGGGCAACGTCATCGTGTACCAGGGCAACTTCGCGTGATCAAGGGCAACTCTACCGTGTTCAGGGCGCCGCTTTGTGCTAGGACCAAAATCCGCTTCGCCCACCGGCATCGCGGAAGGTTGGCTGGTACAAGGCGTGTGCGGGCCGAAGACGTGCGTGGCGACGAGTCAAGAAGCAACGATGTCTGCCACCGCGGGTCGTCTGCAGGCCGTTCGACTACTGCCGCTGAAGCCTCGTCCCCCGGGAGTGTCGCGATCCCCGACTGCATGCGCATGCAGAATGACCGAAGACCAAGCCAATAACCATCCTTCCCTCATTTACATGTCGATTTCCATACGTTCCCTGGTATATAAAGCCCCCTTTTCTCGTTGTGATTGCTTCAGTCATCCGCTCCGACCCCGGCTTCCCTGTCCTCATTTACTTCATCGAGGTGTCACCCCACCGGGGACATCCTCCGAATAAATGTTGTGACCCGTCATGTCTGCTCTCCCACGCTATCGAGACAATTTGGGAAGATCTCTGGCTGATCTTGATGTTTTCAAACCTTTTGCTACGTGACTTTCCGTTCTCGATTTTCCATGAAACAATTTTACTAGGTTTTCAAAGGCCCATCCGGCCCCACCGGTCCGGATTTCCGGCTCAGACCAACCGGGGGTGATCAGGTCAATAGATGATGCTCGCCTCCATCTCTTTTGAATTTGTTTTGTAGTTCTGCAATTCGGCGATAATCCAAATTTCCGGGGCGTGGCCGGGTCCTAAGAATTTTGTAGAACCTGGAGCACTCTGACCAAAAATTCTAGGACTTTGGTGTGTTTTTTGCAGTTCAGCTGTCTAGATCTAGCCGAGGGAGGAGGTCGATTCTTGCGAGACCTAGTCCCTTTAACAATATGCCCAAGCCAAGCCAAAGCCTATTCCTGAGCCCAAGGCGAAGCATAAGCCTAAGCCGAAGCCGAAGCCTAAGCCTAACAAGGGGATGGTCTCAGCTCGGAATCGAATTCAGATTTGAAAATTTGCACACTTATAGAGCTCGACGAGACAAATCGATTGGTGTAACTTTCAGCAGCAGATACCCCGAACTAACAAAGTTATAAGCATTTTAGTTTTTGCATACATTTTGCCGGTTTTCCCATACCTTCATAAGCCCTCCCCCTTCCCCGATCAGCGTGGTCTGGTGGTCTAGTGGCGTGGTACGCGGCGTCTGAGGAATCTATCAAGGGTTCGAACCCGCTCACGATTTTTATTTTTTGCTTTTGGTCCCAAAAATTCCTCTTGGCATTCCCAAAGACCTTTAATGGCTTTTTAGGCATTCACCAGGAACCAGGAAGCGCTCGCAGCAGAAAATCCCACTCCTAAAAATTTTTGGAAATTTTGAAAGTTGGCAAGGTAACCATAGTAGGATCAGTTCAAAGAAAATAATTTTGGTTATTTTCATGCAGCTTGGGATACGATAAAGTGTTGATAAGCAGATTGCCAGCCTTCTGAAAATTTCCCCCAAATTTTTTGAGGAGGCATGACCAGGCACAAAATTTTAAATTTTCTCAAAGCTGAGCCTAGGCCAAAGTCTAAACCCAATCCTAAGCCCAAGCCAAAGCCTAAGCCTAAGCGATCTCTAGACCCAGCTGGGACCATCAAATCGCTGGGTGCAAAAATCCAGAGGCGAGACCAAGTGCAAAATGAATTGCGGGTTACCCGGGGGACCCGCGTGGTGGTTGTGTAAACTGGCGGGAATTGGGGGATGATGTCATTTGGTGCCCGGTGTTCATAGGTGTCACACGGAATTTGGATCTTTTTTGTTAAAATCGTTGCAAAACTCAGAAATTCTAAAAGACCACTTCGAACCCAGATTTTGCGCGACTTTTTTCTGGACCTACATCTTAATTTGCTCAATTTTTCAGGCGCCTTGCCTTAAAATGTATATGTTTAATTTAAATATTTTATATTTGATTTTAATGCTCGTTTTGCTAGAAAAATAATCTATTTAAGTGGTATTTTTCAGCAAAAACTCTACCCATAAAAAAATGTCGGCCAACCTCGCCCCGCCAAACGTCGTCGTCAACAGCCCGAGGCCGAAAAATGTCAATGATAAGCGTGAGTTTTTTACGTTTTTAAAGGGACGTTGAAGTCAAGGAAATATTACCCAAGGATAGTAAGATAGACTTGAACTTAAAAATATACAAAAACGCCCGATTTTCAGTCTCGGTGGGCTCCAAGTTGGACGGCAAGATCCCGATCTACATCCGACCCTACTCGCCTAGTGAGTTTTTTAGCGGGGGGGGGGAAGAGAGAGAGAGAGAGAGAGAGGGCGAGCGAGGGAGTGAACGAGAGAGAGAGAGAGAGAGAGAGAGAGAGAAAGCGAGCGAAAGAAAGCTCGCAAACATTTCTAAGCCTCAAGACCTTTTTAAAATTGTACTAAATGCGTTAGAAACACGAGAATCGACCCCTGCGTCGACTAGGTCTAGACAACCACTAAAAACTCCAAAACACGCGCGATCGATCCTAAGTCAATTTTTTTCTTCAACGCCGAGCTCGAAACAACTTCAATGACGAAAAAAAAGCGTTTTTGTCGTAATGCGTAGCTCTCCAGACCTAGTCGAGAGAAGGGGTCGATTTGGCGCTTCCTGGCCTCTTCAGCAACTTTTTTACATGCAAAGGGCTCTTTTCCAGACCAATCCTGCGGCGCCGAGCTCCGACGGACCCCCTCGCCAAAGCCCGACCAGAAGAAGAATGCCAAGTGACCCCATCTTCTTCCAAAAATTGAAATCCCCAATTTTCAACGTTTTAGCGACAATTTCCCTTACTGTATTACAGTCATTTTGTACTCTCGGGTCCCCAGCCTATACCGATATATTTCTAAACAGCGAGCGCTACGCTCGACACCTGATGACGGAAGCTTTATGTGTGCATTTTATTCGCGTTGCTCTGTGTTCTGGATGGAACGAATAAAGATGATTTTGAAAAAGGCGCATGTAAACGAGAGAGAGGGGAGAGAGTGAGAGTGAGGGAGAGGGAGAGTGAGGGAGAGGGAGTGAGAGATAGAGGGAGAGAGAGTGATAGATAGAAGGAGAGATATAGGAAGAGAGCGGGAGAGAGAGCGAGGGAGGGAGAGAGAGGTCGAGAGAGAGCGAGAGAGAGAGGGAGATAGGGGCAGAGAGAGCGGCACTTTCAAACCTGAGAATTCACAATACCCATTGATTTTCGCCATCTTCAAGCATTAGTGTGGCTTAAACCGATTTGACAGCATCAATGAGAAACCTCTGCTCGTAGTACTAGCATCTGCCGGGCGGCAAAGTCGATTCCGTCTGCTTATCAAGCCAAACCCATCGCCTTTCTAGGCCACGCACGGGCATCTGCTTCAAAGGCTTTGAAAATCATCAGAATAATTTTAGCATTCCATTCATTGCATTTGCCGTTTCCATAATTTTTTCTTTCCTTTTTGATCTCGTTGCTACGCTTGCTAGACCTATGTAAGCCCAAGCCTAGGCCAAAACCAACCCCAAGCCTAAGCCCAAGCCTAAGCCCAAGCCTAAGCTTAAGCCATGCCTAACTTCCCAATTCCAGATGCCCTCCTACATCCTCGCCAGCCTCTCGTGCCCAAAATGCCGTCACCCATTTGACAAAGAAGCCTCGGAGCCCCGAGTTCCGACAATGTACGCCCCATCCCGTGCCCATCTGCCGTACTGTATGGCGTGCGCTCAGGTTGCCACCAAGAAACGGGTCAGGGTGGCGGTGTACGTCTTCAATTTGCTGCGATTGGAGGGGATCGAGAAGACTGGGGGTGGGTTGAGTGGTACTCTCTCTCTCTCTCTCTCTCTCTCTCTCTCTCTCTCTACTCTCTCTCTATCTGTCTGCCTCTCTCACTGACGCTCTCTCTTGATCTCTCGCTCTCTCTTTCTCTCACTCACGCTCTCTCTCTCACTTGCATAGCTACCAATTCCAGCCGGATATGTATGCACGCAAAAGCCCAAACTACCGACGTGGAATTGTACGATTTGTGCGGAAAACCGGGATACAACCGGAGTGACACCGTCGATCCGGGAAGACGGCCAGGCTTACTGTAGAGACTGCCGACTCAAGGTGCTTGCCAAGCTCAGGATCCCGATTATTGAGAAACGGTAAGTCTTCCCAAAATGATCTCTGCTAGACTGCCCCTTCCATTCCCAAATGATCTCTGCTAGCCTGCCCCTTCCATTCCCAAATGATCTCTGCTAGCCTGCCCCTTCCATTCCCAAATGATCTCTGCTAGCCTGCCCTTCCATTCCCAAATGATCTCTGCTAGCCTGCCCCTTCCATTCCCAAATGATCACTGCTAGCCTGCCCCATTTCTCAATTTCCGGCTTCAAAACGGCTTATTATCTTTCAGTCACGACAAGCCGTTCCGCACCACTTACGACGAGTTCGTGGAGGAGATCTGGCGCCGATTTGAGCTAAACGCAGTGGAGGTGGCTGAAGAAGCCAAGTCTGAAGCCGTCACGGACAAGGAGCTGGAGGCTCTCTTCGAGCCGGTGCCGGATCCCGTTCAGAATGAGCTGAGCGTCGCCGAGCTGGAACATGTCATCGACGCCCCGGGATCAGAAACTTCAAAGATGGTCCAGACGACGACACCAAGCAGTACGCCCCTGAGAAAGGTGGAACGTCAGGTTTGTGATAATCAGGATTTAAAGCGTTTCCTAAAGAAGACCCAAAAAACTCTCAAAATTTCGCAAAAAAAAAAACCCTGCTAGCGTGCCAAACCCCCATTTTCCAGACAACCCCTTCTGAGGACTCGATGTGCAGTGACTGCTTGCTGACCACCTCCATCGAGGCGATGTTCATCTGCCAGCCATGCGCCAAGCCGACTTGCTCAGGGTGTCGTGAGCAACACCACACGGAGCACCAGAATGTCGTAGCGCTCATGGAGGTGGAGCTGGTAGGTTAATCCTAATATTTCTCCACCTTAAAGCTCTCTAAAACACGCTCTCTCTCTCTCTCTCTCTCTCTCTCTCTCTCTCTCTCTCTCTCTCTCTCTCTCTCTCTCTCTCTTTGTCTCTCTCTCTCTCTCTCTCTCTCTCTCTCTATCTCTTTGTTTCCTCTCTCTCTCTCTCTCTCTCTCTCTCTCTGTCTCGCTGTTATCTATCTCTTCTTGACCTCCAAAATCTCAAAAATGACAATTTCAGATGCGCATCAAAGCGATGAAGACGCTAGAAGTCACCTCAACTTTTCAAGGCCTTACTCGACGCATTAATGACGTCCATCTTGGCCTCGTCCTAACGACTAGCGGCCTCTGCGATCGTGTCCAGCGCAAAGTCGCCGTCCTCGGCCGCCAGACCGACTACCGTACCGCCAAGAAAATGGCCGAGGAGCTGGACGACCACGCGACAAAGTTCAAAACGGATTGCGACAACTTTTTGGGCGTCGCTGACGGGTTTTCCGGCGAGCTGAAGACGTTGCAGGACGCCGTGGAGCCGCAGCTACAATTCACGCCTATTGACACGGCGATTCTGGCGGAATCTGGCCAGCTGGACCCGTTTTCCATGTTTTAGAATTTTGTGCCGATGTTTTTAGAATAAATAGTCTTCTGGAAATGTTGTAAATGCAAAATACAGGCTACAAACTACACCAAAATGCGTTTAGAAACCTAAACCTGAACACTTTCAATATTGTCGTTTTTTTCATTTTGGAGGTGAAAATGGAGCTAAACCGTCAAAAATTATTTTCCGGGGAGCTGAACTGAACTGAACCACAGCTACATTTGACGTCTCTTGACACGGACATTCTGAGAGAATCTGGTCAGCTGGGCCCGTTTTGCTCCAGATATTTGCGGTTCAAAACTACAAAAATGAAATTTTGAAGTGAATTAATTTTGAGAAAAATATTTTTTAAAAAGCATAATTTTCATCGCTAAAATAAAATATTTTGGACCTAACTTTGCTAATTAATTCATAGCTTTGTACATAGGCGCACCGCGTAGTCGCCTCCTAATAAATATTTATCTTCTTCTGAGCCTTCTTAATAGACTGTTCTTTTTCGCAAAAAAAATTAAAGAGAGAAAAACATGTGACAATTTGGATATGAAACGGGGGTCGATCGGACAAAACGAGAGAGAGAGAGGCAGAGATAGCAAAAACGACCATATTAAGGGACAATTTCGGGGGGGGGAAGGCGCATGCATTATATTGTACCTGTACACGACGTGACACACACACTCGGGCGGGTAAGACACTTTTTTGGGCGGAAATTAGCATTTTTTGAGAAGATTAAAAATGTAAAAAAATTGCAAAAACTAGGGATTGAGCCGGGGGGAGATTGGCGACGAATTAATCGGCGCACTAATAGGAGACGGGAAATTTGGGAAAAAGCTCAAAGCTCGAAGTTCTTGATAGAGCAAAAAATTGCCCTGAAAATTGCGTTTCAGGATTTCGGAGTGGTTGGAGCACGTTTTTAAGGGTTTCTAGGGCAGCCAAAATTTCATTTTTTTGCCAAATTTCCATGAAAAAAAAAAAACTTGAAAAAGAATTTTAATTTCCAGCCTTTTAAATTTTTTAGAACGAGCTGAGCCTCAGAAATTTTTCCCTTTTTTTAGATAGTACAGGCTTACTTTCAGAACGTCGAAAATCATAATATCGAAATACCGGAATGCCGAAAATCAAAATGGCGAAATTTCAGAATGCCGAAATTCAGAATCTCCGAATTCAGAAGAAAATCTCCGGAAAAACGCGGAATTCTACGAAAAATTCGGCATCTTGAAATTTAAATTCTGAAACATCGACATTATAAATGCCGACATTACGATACGGGCTCCATCTTCAAAATCCACCTCCTATTAGTGCGCGTGGGGAACCAGGGCTCTGGGATTGCAAAGTACAGAGTACAACAACGAACAAAGACCAGGAAAAGGAAGGGGCGGAGGCTGCAAAATGAGCAATATTAGAAAGAGGTCTAAAAAACGGGCGAATCTATGTAAATGTCGAGGTGCTTGCATGGGGGATATGGCCTAGAAAACGAGGAAAACCGGGAGTTTTCTGGATGTTTCAGCGGGCGGCAGGCGGCTCAGCTCTTGGCCACCTCGAATCGCGGCAGGAACAGCCCGAATTTGTGCTCGATGCCGGAGAACGTCGCACCGGCCAACTGAAAATTGACGATAAGAGCCAAAAAATAATTGTCAACTTTTTAAAGGGGCCGGGAAGTAGAGAGATCTGGCTAAAAACATGACTCTTGGCAAAAAGGCGGATTCTTTCGCATTATTCGGGGAGGAGGGGCGGGGGGGCAATTTTTTTGAATAAGAAGCGGGATGCCTAGTAATTTAATTGGAAACATTTTCATAATGTTTTTAGTAAAAACCAAAAAAAATTGTGAAAAGTTTTTTGATAAATTCGAGATTTGGCCAAAAAATCCAAAAGGTATATTTCTGCATTTTTTATCGTAAAGTTTTACGTTTAAAAAACTGAAAAAAAAAACATTTTAAACAATGCCGCTATTTATATTTTAACAAATCTGCGAGAACCACCCGGAGCAGTTTCAAATTTGAATCTGCACTTTTCAAACGACGAAATCAAAATTTCAACATTATAGCGATTAAATTTTTGCCTTCCCGGTCCCTTTAAACTGCCATTATTTCCTCGAAAAGCCATTTCCCTCCCTCTTCGACCCCAAAACTCACCCTGTAGCCGCCAATGTGGTCGGGGTTCTGCGACACGTCGTCGGCCAACGACTTCTGGATGGCGCTCTAAAATGGGAAAATAAATTTATAGTCACAATTTAAGTTGAAAAACAACTTTCGTTGATTAAAAAAAGTTTCAGAAATTTCAAAAATTCGTCTAAAAATCACCTCTGATCCAGTGGGCCTGTGCCCTCCGAAATCGATGTAGAACAACCGCTGCAGCACCTCGTAGGCGAGCAGGGTGACAGCGAATTGTGGGGAGGAGCGGCAGACCTAGAAAGAGTTGGAAAACTGGTAAAAAAGTTATTATCATTAAAAACTAACAATAGCTTGAAGAAAAAATGAATTCATAAAGATTTTAAAAATTTAAAAACTTACCCGAGCCGCCGTTCCTTTCCAGAACGCCGCTGGGCCTTCTTCCTTCATGATCTTGCGGGCGCAATCTAAAAAAAAAGAGGTAACAATTGAACGATAAATTCGACAAGAGAGAGAGAGAGAGAGAGAGAGAGAGCGAGCGAGAGATAGATCTAAAACCCACCAATCACTCCATTGTACGTCGTCTGACCGGCGCGGGCGGCCACCTGCAGCCGCGTCTTGATGACGTCGGCCGGGGTGACGAGACCGGCGGCGGGGACTCCGGCGATGAACGCGGAGCAGAACAACGAGCCCGGGCTGTTGATGCCCTAAAAATTGAAATAAAGAATTGCCTTGAAAAACCCACATCCTGATCGGCCGTCGCCAACTTGGCGTGCGCGTACGCCGGGAAGTAGATGGCCGAGAAGGGGACGTCTCTGAAAACGAAAAAATAGCGAGAGAGCGAGAGAGAGAGAGAGAGAGCGAGAGAGCGAGAGAGAGCAACTGGACTCGACCTACCTCATGAAACAAGCTCGTGCTCCTCTGTAAAGCCCGAGGAAACCGAGCTCCCGCAGAATCGTGAACACGCCGACCTAAAAAAATTCATTTTTGAAAATTTTTTTAAATAAATTAAACTTGTTACGCTGTTAATAAACTCCAATAAACCTGAAAAAGGTCACTAGAATAAAAGTAAATAAAAGTAGCCAAAATAGCGCTCTATCTAACATAACATAATCAATTTTACCTGAGAAGCTCCACCGCACGCGCCGGCAATAATCTCGCCGTAGAGCGGAATCTTGCCCGACTCGGTGAACTTGTCGCGCATGAAGTCGTTCATCGTCAGCTTGATGGCCTTCTCCGGGGCGACGCCGACAATCTGGGGCAACAGGCCGCGGTAGAGGCCGACGAGACCCTCGAATTTGACGACCTTCTTGAAGCAGTCCAGGCTGTTCTTGTACATCACCTGCAAAAAGGGATTAGAGTTTCATTTCATTAGATTGTTTTTTTCGAGCGCAATGAGCCAGAAAAATAGAGAAGCCTTCGAAGTCTCACTTTGTCTCTGTCTCTCTGTCTCTCTGTCTGTCTCTGTCTCTCTGTCTGTCTCTGTCTCTCTCTCTCTCTCTCTCTCTCTCTCTAGCTTTGCGAAAACCGTACCTCTCCGACAAATGAGCCCGTTCGCTGGTTTTGCATCCTCGTCTTGACCAGATCAATGGGGTAGACGGCCGTGGCTCCGCACGCACCGGCAATTGAGCCCATCAGGAAACGGTACGCCGATTCGAGCACCTAAAATTATTATTTTATAGTTATTTTATTTTCTATTATTTCTTTTTGCTTATAGTTGTTATAGGCGAAAATTTTAGGCGAAAATTTATACAAAAAGCAAGTTTTGCAAAAATATTTTTTTAGGAAATCAGAATATCGAAAATTTTGAATGAAGTTTTCCTATCGATAGCTGGCCAAAACGGCCTTGAAATTCCAATTTTTCAAAGTCTTGAAAATTTTTATGAAAATCCTTTATTCCGCTATACTCCAAACTCCAAACTACCTACCGCGGTGCCGATTCCTCGCTCGTCCTTGCTGTCGACGGCCTTGATGTTCACCAGCCGCTCCACCTGGGAGTGCCGCTTCAGCCGCTCGGGGTCGATGCGTTCTAAAAATGCATTATACGCAAAATTTAGAAGAGAGAGAATTTTACGCAACGCTCCAAATTACACCACTCAGTTTAAAAGCGAGCAGGCGTCAGTTAAAAGGCCAAAAGCCTAAAAAACCGACCAATATCAGCCAGGGACAACGTCTTCTTGCCGGGGTGCGCCAGCTCGGAGAGGTGGAAGAGGATCTCGACCTGGAAAGATGACATATTTTAGGTTAAGAGGGTAATTTAAAGGGCCCGGGAAGGGCAAGAATTGACCCCGCTAAATCCACTAGGTCTCGACAGCTATGCGGCACGCCAAAACACGAATAAATTTAATTTTTATCGCCAACACTCCTCGTTCGACATCTTCCGTAGCTGTCGAGACCTCGTCGATGAAAGCAGTCGATTCGCGCACTTGCCGGTCCCTTTAAAATACGAAAACATACCTCGTAAGGAGTGATTTGCGCGTAGCTCTGCGTCGACAGCAAGAACTCCTCCTTCGACATCTCCAGCTCGATATTGCCGCGCGCGTGGGAGATGTACCTAAATATCAACAAGTGACGCACGTATCAAAATCTGCAAAATAACAAAATCTCGCAAAATCCGAAAACTCACACTCGCTTGATGAGCTCCATCTTGGCGAGCAGGCTGTTGAAGGCGGCATAGTAGGGAAACGAGACCTAAAATCGAGAAAATACAGTAGGTAGCGGACAGTAGGCCAAAATTCTATGCAACAAAGGTTTAAAAGCTAAAACACAAGGTCAGGCTTTTTGGAGCCGCGAAAAATTAAAGAAAAGGCGCTGAAAATCCCTCAAAACGATTAAATATTGGTTTGTTTCAATTATTATTAGTTTTTGTTTCAAACTACTAAATTTAAATAAATATGGATGAAAAGGGTTTTGAAGTCAAGGATCGCCAAATTTTCGGCAAATAATGGCTTCTGAATCCGGAGAACTAGCAAAGAAAAATACTTGACGAATTTCTGGAAAAACTTGACTTCGGAATCCGCTAAAATTAGTATAGAGGCTTGGAAAGCTACAGAAAATTCCAGAGGAAGCGTTACAAAACTAAACTTGCGAGCCGACTCCACTACACACCCCTGTACGGTAGCCGTCGATAGGTGTGGAAAGCCGGGTGGGGGGAGGTGGACAGAGCGACAGACAGGGCTAACGTAAGCTATATAGGCTTTTGGTCATTGTTACCCACGCGTCGACCGGCCACGCCGAATTCAAACTGGAATGGGCATGCGGGTTTTGGAAAGAATGGGAACGATGAGTGGAACAATAAAAAAAAATAGTTTTTAATGGAATTTGGCGAGTTTTTCGATGAGTATAAACATCCACCTTAATTCACGTTCAAAAACGATAAAAAGGCACAGCAAATTTTCCGAAATATGCTAAGTGCTAAGGAAAAATTTGGATAAAAATCATACAATAAATATATAAATAAAAATGGATTTAGATAATTTTATAAATTTAATTTTACGTATTCTACCTTGTAAATTAGCCTATATTTAGCTTAGTTCAGTAAATATAACGTTACAGATTTTTAATAAAAAACCCTAAAGATAATTTTCGATGATTTTCGTTATTTAAATCGGCCAATCATTTTAAAACAATTATTTTAATTAGGAACATGTCGAAAAACAAGCAAAAATCATGCAGAAAGAATGTAGAAAATCCAAAATTCATATTTAAAAAATCGAGCTTCTGCCCATACCTTGTGCCCGACAGCTCCCCCGCCGGAAACGGCGATCAGGTTGTTGCGCACGAAATCGGTGAGCAAATGGTTCTTGACGGTCGTCATGATGTGCTGGAAATCGATGGACGAAATCGTGCCGTCGCCCTTCACGTCGAACCTGAAAACGGGGGAAACTAGCAGAGGTTATTTGCGGAATTTTCAGCTTCCTAGGCAGTCGAAAACTGGGTAAACTAGCAGGAATTATTTTCGGAATCCTCAGCTGCCTAGGGGTTCGAAAGCTGGGGTAGCTGGCAAAGGTGATGTGCGGAATTTTCAGCTTCCTTGGCCTTCGAAAAACGGGGGTAACTAGCAGGAATTTTCTGCGGAATTCTCAGTTTTCTAGCGATTCGCAAAATACCGAACGCAAAATGGGAATTTTTTTGAAAGTTTCTAATGCCACCAAGACCCACGTTTTAAAAGCCTGCACTCCCTGCTCCTCGTAGAAGTCGTGGAGCAGCTGCGTGAAGGCGTAGTAGCTGATCGTCCGCTGCTTGTTCCTAAAAAGCAACTAAAATTTCCTTGCTTTAAAAAATCCCCACCTCCCAAAGTACTTCTTTATGAACTCGGAGTCGAAGTCAAAGTCCATGTCGTGGAGGGGCATCGTGTGGCTAAAGAAAAATTCCGTTTCCAAGTTGAAAATCACCAAATGACGGCCTTGAACTCGTCGAACGAGATCGAGTCGGACGAGTTGCGGTCGAAGAGCTCGAAAGCGGTCAGGTAGAGGGCGTCAGGGCTGCAAAAAAAGCTTATTATAAGTTTCAAATTTCGTAAAAATCGAAAAATCAAATGTTTTCGCGTTCAAAACTCCACGAAAAAGGTTTTGAAACCTAAGAACTCGCAAAAACAGTTCGGAAAATCGCCAAAATCGATTCACTTATCTAAAAAAACCTCAAAACGTTTTTTCGACGCGTACAACGTATTAGAAAATGGCAAAAGTCGCTAAAATCGACTCTGTAATCTCAAAAAATTTCGCGAAACCGTTTTAGAAGGGCAAAAATCATAAAAAAAAAGCCAAAAACCAAAAGCGAACACGTTTCTGAAGCGTAAAAAGTGTTAACACTTGCGGCATTCGATAAAATACACTAGCTTTGGCTTCAAAACTCAGGAGAATATTTTTATAAGTGTAAAAAGTCTTAAAAACTGCCGAAAATCGATATTTAAACGGGATATAGAGATTTTTGGCTCCAAAAACATTTCACAAACCTGCACAAAATGGCCTCGAACGCGCAGAACTCCTCAAAAGAAATATCGCCATCTTTCGTCGTGTCGGCGGCCGAGGCGAGCAGTCGAACCGTTTCCTTGTTGTAATTCCCGTCCGTGTACAGCCCGAGGAATCTAAAAAATGCGGATTTTAAAGGTTAAAACTGAGAAAACTGCGAACCTAAAGCGACAGCCACGTTAAAAACGATCATAAATGATGAGCTGCTACGATATAACGCACCTCCTGATGAAGTCCTCCGACGTCATGTACTTTTTGCCCTGCTTCTCCTGGCTGGCGTACTTTTCGAAGATTGGCCTGAAAACATCTAAATTGGAGAGAAATTCGATGTATTTCTATTTATCAAAAAGTCGGGGGAAACAAAAATTTATCGCCCAAGTTAGAAATGTCTAGTAATCTAATAAGTATTTGAATAATGTTTTTAATTATAATAAAAAGTTGCCCCTTCCCCCCCCCCTCCGATAATGCGAAAGAACCTCATAACTGAAAATTTAAGGAAAACGAACGGAATTCCAAAAACTTGATTAAGAGCGTATAAATTTCAAGCCCACACACCTCAAATGGTCGGGATTCGCGCGCGGGATGTAGCCGCGGTTGGCGAGCGCCATCTCCGCGTTGCAACTCGCAAATCGCATCCCGGGCACGTAGGAGAACTAAAGCGCAAAATTCATAAAATTCTTTTACAGCACTAACCAAATCATTTGACGACATTGCGGGGCGGGTGGCCGCGCGGCGGCGCTCGGATGTCAAGACATGGTCGAGCGATGTAGCCATTCAATTCGGCGCCTGGAAATGTGTGATGTGTATTTTCATAGATTTTTATAGCTGTATCATCGATTTAAACAATAAAAAGTGTATAACAACGATTTTTCAAAGCGCCAAAAAATATTTGTATAGCGAGAAAGCCCGACAATTTCGGAAAATTCGTAGTTTTCCAGTTTTTGGAGCTGCTTACGCGCCCTAAACATATCATCACTTATCTATAACGACTTCTTGAAGCGAAAGAACTTCTTTAGAACAACCAATTTATAAAAAAAAGCGTTTTAAAGAATCGGCTAATTTTTTGAGAACTTGATGACTAAACTAAATATCGAAAAAGCGCTTTCTAATAGTTTCTTTAAACGAAATCACGACTTTAGGTAAAGAATTTGATGACAAAAACAGCAAAACGAAGAATAAAAAATCCTAGATCAATAATTTTCAGGGAAAAATGCCTTTTTGAGGGAAAATAAAACCCAAATCGCCGCGCCAAAACCCCCGGACAAAAAGTTGTTGTTATTTTGCTCGTGCCCCCCAAAAACACTCACAAATGCAATCCGTGGCGGGGGCAAGTTTTGTCGATCGTGTCGTTTCGTTGAGGCGAGATGTGGGGCCTGTGATAAAGGGCAATGATATAGAGCAATTATATCACGGAAAGAACGCCGGCGGGAAAACAATCGAAAAACACCAAATCGATCGATCGGCGATTGGGTACCTAGGTGAGAACGTGAGACTTGTCTGCCGGTCAAAATGTTCATTTGTTTTCAGGGGAAAAGGAGGAAAAAGAAAAAAAAGAGGAGATGGGCCCCGGGTTGAGGGGCCAACAGGGGGCTTGACGCTTTTCGGCACAAGGGCGGAGCAAGGGGCCAAAGGCCTTGGTGTTGAAGCTTGCAGAAAAATGGCTTGAAAAATCGGCCACTGGTGACTGGAAAAGTTAGAGAAATTCCTTGAAAACGCTGCGGAATAGAATTAAAACAAAAACAAAAATAAAAATTGTACTAGAAATAGCTCTAACGACAGCATTCCCCAAATAAAATAAGTAAGGTTGAGAAGTCTTTTATTATAAATTTAGATATATATCAAAATAGATTTTAACAAAATATCTAGGTCTGAAAATATTGCAGATTTCAAAGACCAGGCAAAAAGCGTCATTTGATCGCGAATAAGTAACCTATAAAGAACGAGGTATGAGTAGAAAAAGTGAAATGCCATTCTAAAGCGTGCAGAATTTTATAGGCATTAAAATGGAGCTTTAATCGACATAATACGATTTTAAAAAGTATAATTTCTAAGTTTTCACAACAAAAATAACTGATCCGATTACACGCTCCAATTGCCCCGCCTTCGAACGGGCAACTGTACTGTGGTGTCTGTGTACTCTGGCCTTTCCAAGCTTCTCCACCATTTGTCGCATCAAAATCCAACGTTTCGGGCAGAATTTTTACGGGTTTTTTTCGGCAAAAAGGAAGCGGGTTGTGCTCTAGCGTATTTTGGCTATCAGCCCTCGCCCGGGGTGGAGAGGGGGCCGGCCAGAGCGGGAGAGGCCAAAACAACGTGTCCACCCACGGGAATTTATCGCGAAGTGGAAATGGCTACAACGGCTACGGCGGCACACATTCGATCATTATCAGGGCGAGTGATTCCGGCGTGAAGGACAAAGCCCTTTTTTATGAGGACCAGAGGAGGAAATTCGGTTTCTTTTTTAGCACTGCATTTCTTTTTTATGAATTTTAACGTTTAAAATCCTTGAAAAGCTTATCCGCTCTGCTT
>JBBGBA010000308.1:40000-85230 GCA_038088335.1 Mesorhabditis sp. LJ9110
GCTAGCTTGCCTAGCCTTGCTAAAACCTGTAGATTCTGCTCTTTCTCCAGCTTCTTATTTTGCTCGCTCTCTCTCTCCCTTACTGCTTCCGATTTCCTCAAGAATCTCCGCTCGTTCGCCCGGTAGCTTGTATTTCCCCAAGGATCCCTGCTAGCCTGCCGGTATCACAAATTTCTATCCGAGTCATCGGATCACCAATTTTGAGGTCCTCTCGATTTTTTTTGTCTCGACTGCCAACGCTCCACTCATCGGCCCCCGAAATCCGGCTCATTTCAAAAGACATCCCCCACGGCGTGTGTTTGAAATGTTTTGCGACGAGTCGGCAATCGAATTAGCCGGCCATTTCCACTCGCTCGATTTCACGCCTGATTGGCATCTTGTAGGGGGTGAGCCGGATTGGTTAGTGGCTGATACCATATCATATCACCTCAGGAGGACGACATTTTTCCCGACACATTTTTGTTGACATGATTTCCCGAGTGATCTTTGCTAGCCTGCCCCTTCCATTCCCAAATGATCTCTGCTAGCCTGCCCCTTCCATTCCCAAATGATCTCTGCTAGCCTGCCCCTTCCATTCCCAAATGATCTCTGCTAGCCTGCCCTTAATGATCTCTGCTAGCCTGCCCCTTCCATTCCCAAATGATCTCTGCTAGCCTGCCCTTTCCATTCCCAAATGATCGCTGCTACCTGGTTTCCATTCTCACCTCCCTTCCAGGTCCCTTTAAAATTGTCAAATTCCGATTTCACCAGATTTTTCCGATTTTTCAGGATTCACCATTCTCTCTCTTTATTTGGTGATCTGGCCAGGGCGCACGCGGCAAAAACACATGTAACCCGGCTGCCTGTACAAATATTACATATCGACGCCGTCCCTGAAATAGGTGCCAGCTTCCTACGGGCTTAATTTTGAAATCGACTGGGATTTTGGGCGCTATCATCTGTTTTAACGGAACTGGGAAGCGCCAGCATCTATTAGTTCAATCGACTAGATCGTGTCAGGAGATGCAGGGCTCCGGCAGGCAAGCAGAGGTTCTTCTGTTTACGCTGAATTGGTTTGGTTAAGGGGTTAATTGGCTTCGGATTGGGTTTTTGGGCTCAGGCATAGGCTCCGGCTTAGGCTTTGGATTAAGCTTAGGTTTAGGCTTAGGCTTGGCTTGAACTTAGGCTTAGGCTTGGGCTCAGGGTTAGACTCCGTTTTGGACTTTGGGTTAAGCTCAGGTTTACGCTTAGGTGTAGGCTTAGGTTTTAGGCTTAGGCTTAGGTTTAGGCTTAGGCTCAGGCTCAAGCTTAGGTTTAGACTTGACTTAGGCTTAGCCTTCGGTTTTGTTCGCCCCAGCCGTGAGTAAGTCTAGGTACAAGTTTCATCCACCTGTGTGTTACTTCCCCCAGAGGGGTTCGGCCCCATTTCCTACCAGGTTATGATGGGGAAAAGTATGTTTTTCGGGGTGGGGGGCGATACGCATCTCGCACCCCTTTTCAATGTCCCCGGGCCATCCTCTTCCTCGAAATGGAGTTTCACGGGCAAAGAGGAGGGAGTAGGAGAATGAGAATGGATCAACGCTTCATAACTTCCCCCAGCGAATGGAAGGAGTTTCCGCGGCGCGCTGAATTGGGTCAACACAAACTTTGCGAGAGTACCGCGCGGAGGAGCCCATGTTTTGGGCATCTCCAATTGGCCGGGGATTATGCAAGTATGAAAGTGATCCCATTTCGGAATCCAACAGTATGCTAAAAAGCCCGAATTTCCCCAGAAATCGGTGCTAGCCTGCCCCGAAAATTTTGAGTCACAGTTGCCTTCCTCTTCCTCAATGATTTCTGCTAGCCTGCCCGCTTCAAAAGCCGAAAGCCGAAAGTTCCCTAGCGATCCCTGCTAGCATGCCGCCCTCAAAATCATGCATTCAACCGCCACATATTGTTCTTACTCTTTTGAACATCCAACACAAAACACACCTGCCTCTTCCTCAATGACCTCTGCCAGCCTGCCGGTTTCAGCAACGCGAATTTCCCAAAAAACTTTCTGTTTCAATTTTATCATGGACTATTTCTGCAGACCCCGCGAAGTTTTCAATTTTTCTAAAGAAAATTTCCCTAAAAGGTTGGAAGCTTTATAGGATGATCCTGAGGAGCCTCGTCCTCATCAGCTGCCTCGCAAGGGTCACCACTTCGTTGAAATGCTCCTCCTATTTAGGTACCTTTTAGTCCGCGGTATCGTAACAGGTAGCCCAACGCACAGCCCCGTATCCCAGCCATCCTACCCATTTTCAGAGTCCCGCCGCGACTCGTCAATCCGGGACATTCGGCTTGCTGAAAATCGGACACTTTGCCTGCGCCCTATTGGTGCGCCGTCGATGATTTATGCAATTTCGGTGACGAACGTCTGGACCCAATGGGCGGTAAGTGAAAAACTAGAAACTGGCCTTAATGATCTCTGCTAGCCTGCCCCTTCCATTCCCAAATGATCTCTGCTAGCCTGCCCCTTCCATTCCCAAATGATCTCTGCTAGCGCCCCTTCCATTCCCAAATATCTCGCTAGCCTGCCCAAATGATCTCTGCTAGCCTGCCCCTTCCATTCCCAAATGATCTCTGCTGTCCTGCCTAAAAACCTTCCTAAAAATTTGTGCTAGCTGACCCCATGCCTGGATCACGATTTTGCTAATTTTTCCTCAAATTTCTCTGCTAGCCTAACCTCAAAATACAGCTCCTTTCAGCTTTCCGCCCGCCAGGACTTTGTACTCGCCGATTTCGAGCTGAAAAATTGTCACTGCGACTGCCGCCGCAACAGTGAAGTCTGTGACAAAGGGCAGTTGAAGAAAGAGGTATTTTCCAAATACCACGATTTTTAAAGTTAACTTTATTAGTGCCCCGACTGCCTACAAATCACCAACTCGCACCCAAACGCCGCTGGTTGCGATAGAAACGTAGAGGCTACGTCGTGCTGTAACGTTGAGGTATGGTTTCTTGCGCTTAAAGGGACCAGCAAGCGCAAGAATCGACCCCAACTATGGACTAGGTCTCGACAGCTGCTCTAAAAAGCGGCCATTTTTCCTCGAAACATCGATATTTTTTGTATTTTTTTACGGAATATCGTAAATTTATGACGTTTAGAACAGTAGAATATAGTTTAAAAACCTTTCCACTATTTATATTTGAAAAATTGGGGCGTAAGAAAAAAAGATGGTCCCCCCATAATGCCAAGGGACCCGAGAAACACGTTTTCCAAGTTTTTGACGCTCAAAAAAGCGTTTTATGGGCGAATTTAAACGGTCATATTTGCCCTGAAGTTAGCACATATAATTATTAAAAATAATAATTTTTCGAAGTGGTCATCTCCAGTTTTTCCAGGCCAAAAACCTGCGCAACATTTCGACGTTCCACCTGTCGCACCCGGTCCTCTTCTATCGGCTCGAGATCTCGAAGTGGAGCGAAAAGCCCGCGGAGGCGCGAAAGCTGCTGAGCACCGACGTCTGGGAGGAGATGAACGCCGGCGAGAGGCACCGATTGTGCGTTTTAAAGGGGCCGGAAAGCGCATTAAGCGCTCCGCTCGATCGACTAGGTCTAGACAGCTACGCGACACTCCTGGCCGCGCGTGCACTTACTTTTATGGTCCATATGGACATCACCGTTTAACAAAAAAATGGATACGCGGTCTTGGAGTGTCGCGTAGCGGTCTAGGTCTAGTCGATCGAAGGGGTCGACGCCGGCCCTTCCCGGTACCTTTAAAACACGGTTCCACCGGCAGGCGAGCAAAGAAACTTTGGGGAGCCTACGCACCCGTTCCAGACCCATCGACAACATCACGTTCGAGCTGCACACCGTGCCGAAGGCGCACAATTTGGAGCGCGAGGTGGTGCTCGATATGAGTAGTCAGCAGCTGGTTCCGTTGCTGTACTCTCATCGGTTGGTGAGGAGAGAGAGAGAAAGAGAGAGAGAGAGAGAGTGAGTGAGAGAGAAAAAGCGAAACCGAGAAAAAGAAAGAGATAGAAAGAGAGAGAGAGAGAGAGAGAGAGGGAGAGAAATAGCTACAACAATTCCAGATGCGTCGACGCGTTCACTCGCACCGCTTCTGGAGCTCTAGAAGTCCATGACGAGAGTTGCCTCCCAAAACTGGCCCTCGACAGCTGTCCCGACCAGCGTCTATTAGTGCAAAAGATTACGGTAGGTCAGCTTTTTTGCTTTAATTACGGTATTACGCTAATGTCGATTCTCCATGCCTATCTTTAGAATCGAAAAATCGACTTCACACGCGGGCAACAGGCGACGATCTCTGAGGATGAGCGCCATGTGTTGTTGGACGGAAACGTGGTGTTGACGCTGACGATTGATGGTGCGTTTCAATTTGTCGCTGGCTCTCCCTCTCTCTCTACTCTCACTCTCTCTCTATCTTTCTTTCCCTCTCTCCCACTCGCTCTCTCTCTCTCTCTCGCTCTCTCTCTATTGAAAGTTTTTAGACAACAACAATCAAGTGGAAGCTCTCGAAGACACTGCAAAAATCGATGAGATGCGGGACGTCAGAATTGAGGTTGATGCTTGGAGCCGGAGGTGAGATAGAAAGAGAGAGAGAGAGAGAGAGAGAGAGAGAGAGAGAGAGAGAGAAGAGAGTGAGAAGGTTCGAGAACTATCGTGAAAATTGGCACCAAAGCCTTTGCGAAGCAGCGAGTGGCAAGCTAGCAGAGACTGTTTGGGAGTGAAAAGAGAGCGAGAGCAGAGAGAGCGAGTGTGAGGAAGAGAGTGCGAGGGAGAGAGAGCGAGCGAAGGACATCATCAAAATTCCAGGCATTTCCACGCGCGGCTCACCGGAGCACAGGGCACGCTGCAATTCACGTTCGTGACACTGTCCCTCAACGCCAGGTAAACCATCGCAAAAAGCCGTTTTAAAGGGACCGTGAAGGCAAATTTCTGCCCTTGGTCTTTTGCCAAAAGCTCAAGCACAACCCTAAATTTCATCTGTAAAAACAGGTACACAGTCCAATACGTGGTCCCCACGGCCCTCGCCAACACGGAAAGCCACTGGGTTTCCGTTGCGCTGCCGGCGTCGATACGGTAGGTCGCGTTGTATCATAATTTCCCATTGAAGAAGTTGTTTCCAAAAAAAGCCGCTGGCACCGGTTACGCCACCCAATTCAGGGAAGACTCGACGGTGTGCGTGGCGCCACTCGGACAACCCAATCACCAACTCTGCGCCCATGCCGCCTACAAGGAGACCAAGGCTACGGTAAGTGGGGGCAGATTATGGAAAACGGGGCAAGAACGAGGGAGAGAGAGAGGGGGTAGAGAGCGAGAGAGAGGCAGAGAGAGCGATACCGCCTAAAATCTGGATAAGCTACCGTACCCTCCTTTCCAGTCCTGGGACTTTTTGCCGCCTTCCGTGTTCGTCGGATCGTGCGAAAATTGTGTCGGGGCTACGTCGATCGTCGACAGGATTGCTGGAGCTGTTGGGTGAGTCATAGAACTGAGAGAGAGAGAGAGCGAGAGAGAGTGAGAGTGAGACAGAGAGAGAGGGAGAACGCGCGAAAATCACCTACGAATTTCAGGCTTCTCGTCCCGGCCAAATCACTCGCCAAACTTTTTCACGGCGAACCGCTGCAGTGGACGGATTTGCAGGTCAGATTTTTACGGTTTTATAGCGATTTCCGGTTACCATACACCGGCTAAAGTACGCAAAATCGGAAATGATTTAATGGTGAAATATAAAAGCAAACTATTTAAAATATGGGTTCCGGAAATTTACAAGCTACAGGGAGTCCCAATAAAAAACCCCCTGCAACTATACGCCTAAGTATCGGATAGAAAAGATAGTTACACGATTCGAAAGCCCTGGAAACGGCGAGTCGGCCACCATTTTTAAAACCTGGTTTTTATTTAAATGCGCTATTTTACAAGCTATTTCGTAAGTTTTGGCGGTATTTCGGGGTTGCATACCAGTTAGTTTGACTCATTTTCAACTAGCAAAAGAAACCCGGAAGTGGCCGCAAATTTATGACCTCAAGTTATTTATTTTTTTATGTTATTACCTCGGCGATAAATGACGTGTTTAAATCAAAACGTGGTTTTTAAGGTTGTTTTGACGATGTTGAAGTCTTTTTTTAGGCTCTCCTACTCTCCGCCCTGCTCCTCGCCTGCGGCATCTTGATTTGCGTCCTTTTCAAAAGGTAATCGCGACCTCGGGTTTCCAGGAACCAACACGAAAAAAAGGCCGTCACGCATCCTAGTTGACGGAAAGCTTCAGAATCCGATTTTCAAAAGATTTGGGTAGGGGGAAACGGGGATTTGAAGGGATGTTCTAGTTTGTAGTTTCTAGTCTGCCATACAAAAAACACGCTTCTAAAAGATTTTGGTACTTTGTAGTTTGTATTCGAGATTACACCAAAATCCATTTTTCTGGAAAATTGGGTGAAAAATCGGGCATTTCACAACCTGTTGCAGTTTGTAGTTTGTGCCCAACTGGGAAAAACAGCATCTAGAGGGCTTTGTAGTTTGTAATCTGTAGCCCATACTACAAAAAAACGCTGATTGTTCGAGAAATCCGCGCACTGCGGTGAAAAATCGAGGGTTTTCAGGCCGTTCGGGAGTGTAGTTTGCGCTCTGTCAGACAGGAAACGCGATTTTTAAGGCTTTTTGTAGCTCGTAGCTTGTAGTTTGTAGTGTAGACTATAAGATCCGATTTTTCATGAAATTTGGGGAAGGAGGTGCAAAGTCGGGTTTCAGGGATTTTGTAGTCTGTAGCTTGTAGCCTGCCATGTCGTTAGATACCCACACCTCGTCCCCGCTTAAAAATTCTAAACTGTTTGAAGATTCTCCAACCTAAAATTGAATTTCTAAGGATCGTCGTCCCGCTAATCGACTGTCTCCTCTGCTGCCTATCGCCGACGGGCCTTTTCTCAAGGCAGGGCGACCGGGCGCGAAAGAAGCACCGCTACGCGGCCGTGTCGCCCCTGCAGACCAGCCAAGTCTAGGGTGACAAGTCCCTTTAATGGGTTTTCGTTGTATATTTTGCCATGCGCTTTATACTAATGTACTTTAAGACCAAAAAATATCATAGATCTTGATATCCTTTACTTTTTTGATGGAGCTTTTCCACTTTTTAATCGTATTTTTTTCCAAAACGCCTTGTAATTTTTTTCAAAAAAAAAAGCGTGACCAAAAACGGGTACCCCCTGTGACCTCAGTGTGATTGTTTGTTGCCTTAACCTTATTGCGTTTTAATAAATTTGTCTATTAAGTTGGCAGCCTTCACTCGCTCCGTCTCGCACTCTCTCTCTCTCTCTCTGTCTTTGTCTCACTCTCGCCAATGCCAACATTCAAAATGCCGACAGCCGCGATGTCAAATGGAACGTAAAAACTCATTTCCATAGTTCCACTTCGCGTGCCTAGACTTTTGGATTCGCCGACCTTGCGAAATTCTGAATTCATAAAAATTTAGGAAGACCTTGACAACGCTGACTATAGGAAAATAAAGACTTATTTTCAAAATATCGAAAATCATAATGCCGAAATTCATGGTGTCGAAATTTACATGAGCTAATATTCCGGATAGAACCCCCGAATCCTAGGCAGAAAAGTTTCGACATTCGGAATTTCGACGGTAAGAAATTTCGACATTATGAATGTTTCGACATTATGAGAGCAAATCGAAAACGACGCGTTTCTGCCACAAAATAAACCCCAACTTTTCGTCTTGAGGAAGTGATCTTGTGAGTAGCTGGAGGCGGACGCGGTATTTGCCTGTAATTGTTGTCGAGTTCCGGGCAGCTCCAATCCAAATTGCACATAGGCATTGATACGGAAATTAGCCGACGGGTACAAATACCTAAATGTCGGCCCGACAACACACGATACACCCCCAGTCGGCCTCAAAACAGTCTATTTCCCCGATGAACGTATTTCTGCTCTTGGGACTTTTCCTGTCTACCGTATGCACGCAGGGTACCACGGATCCTACGGTGGACACGGTGAGCCTGAAATATTTGAGCAGCGGTACACTTGAAAAAATACCAAATACCAAGGTTTTTCTAAATACGAAAAAGGCAAAAACTCTATGCAGAAAATCGTTGAATTCCGGCCGTCAAGTGAAGAATGGATCACCGAAGAGTGGGAGAGGATTTTGAAGCGCCTTGGCGCGCTCTCCGATTTTATGTGTTCCAGGTGGGCAGGCTGGCAGAGATGCTTGTGGAGCATTTCCCTTTGCACCATCTCTTGGAAAACAACCCTTTTCCAGGTGCATCGGCATTGCACAAAGTCTCGGCAAGTATGCGCAAGAGAAAGCGCTGGAGGAGGTCGGTTCCACCAGTTTTAAAGGGACTGGGTACGCGAAAATCCACCCTTTGCTTACCTGGGTCTCGACAGTTACGTGAGACTCGAAAAGCCGCGTCTCGTAGCCGCCAAATTCGTGTCTTGGAGTACCGCGTAGCTGTCTAGACCCCGTCGGGGTAGGAGTTGATTTTCGAATCGCTCGAGTCTAAACCGAAACCCTCCAGGATGCTCGCCAAATCTGCCGGCGCGCCGCCATCCTGCCGGTCCTCCAGTTGGTTGAGCCGTTCTGCGAGCAGTTCCTGATTGGCCTGATGAGTCGGTCTTCCTTTTATAATCAAAACCGGTATATGTCGGCTACGCGGGGGGGGGGGGACTGTTGGGCAAAACTAACATTTTTGCGTTTTTTTTTGCTACAAACAAAATTTTTAGTATATTTTTTCGAGCTCTGTCAAGGACTAAAAAAATTTTGTAAAAATGTCAAAAAATGCCTTGATTTCTTTCATGTCCCCCAAATGGAAACAAGTTTAATACTTGTTCTTGTCATAACTATTTTTATATTACATTATTTTGGGGCCAAAATTAAAACTTTAAAGATTTTTCGTGCCCATCGAATCGCGTTTTGAAAAAATAGCGCGAATTCAAAAAAACACCGCTCAACCCGATTTTAAAACTTTTTTGTATTTGCCACAACTTTTTTATATTCACTAATTTGAGGTAAAACCAAAACCTTACTATTTTTTTTCGATGCTCTATTCCGCCGTTGCAAAAATTCCAGAAAAATCAGGGAAAACATCCAAAAAGGCCTGCCTGTCCCGTCCCCCCGCGTAAAATTGTCCCCCCCCCCCGCATAACCGACATATACCTCAAAACCAAACACGTTCATGTTTTTGATTAGACTCAAACGAACTAGAAGACTCGTTTCACAATTGCTGACTACACTTCCAGAAACCTACTACGTCAAGTTCTCGAAATTCACCCCAACCCTGGAAAATGCCAAAAATTCGGGCGGTATTCATCCCACGGACCGAAAATTTTGCGTTGCGCCGATTTTTCGCGCAAACCAAACAAAACCCCTACAACGGCTGTTTTGAACCGTGCTTGATCTACTCGAGACATATCGACAACTGCGAAAGATTTACAACGAAAACTACGGGACACGCCGAAAATTTGATGAAAGAGCTCTATAAACGGTTTCAGGCACGTTATGGAAATATTTATGAAGGCGAAACATTAAAACACGCACAAAACACAATCCAGGCGCACCCGGTCGAACAGAGCAATTCCAATTTCTTTTTTTTGCTGGAGTTTCGATACATAACGAACCGAAAACCGATAAATTATGACAATGCGAAGTGGCGGACGCAGAAACACACAAAAAAACTGCCCCCGGGGCCGGGTGCTCAATTAAAAAGCGACAACCCAACACGAAAACCCGCCAATTATGATTTTTTGGGCCCGCACGGTAAAGCAGAAAAGACAGGACATATCACCAGAAAATAAGAGGAAAGCGGAGCGAAGAGGGGAAATGATGGGGATGGCATCAGGAGAAAAACGGAAAAGTGATACCGAGGATCAGTTATTATTTGGTCGTGTAGAGTTGGCGTCTAGAAGAACTTCGTGGATGATTTCTTGCCCTCATCCTCGTATTCGCTCTTGCTCACCCACATTCGCCTGAAAAGAAATGGTAAAAACAGAAAGGCAAAAATGGATACCTAAAGGTGTCGAGTGAAGCCAAAATCGATCCGCCAATCCATGTCGAATGAATGCGTTCTTGTGGCGCCGAAATCTTGACCTTCGTGTCGGTCGGCGCCAACTTTTGCATCTGAAAAATTTAGGAATTTTAGGAATTCCGGCCCTATCGCTAAATTACGGACCCTTATTACCAGATCGCTTCTCATAAAAGCAAAATATCGCCGGAAAGTAGCAAAAAGCCTTACATCTGCCAACAATCGCGTGCCGAACCCTTGAAACATCGTCGAGCCGCCGCTGAGCACAATGTTGGCGTAGAGGGTCTTGCGCAGGTCCATGTCACATTTCTGCAAAAATAGAGATTAGCCGTGCAAGTCGATCGATACAGGGTTCCCCGAACAATCGACTTTTTAAGAAGTTCCTCTCCCCTGACCGCTGAAGCAGGTATTTTTTTGGGCCAACCTGTAAATAAAAAAAACTGCCTTACCCGAATTGCGTTATCGATACAAACGGCAACGCCGGGCCATTCCTCGCCGATGATGTCGGGGCGGAAAAGGACCTGAAATAGGTAAATAATCCAGTTATCAGCAAGCGCTCTTAACTCAAGACGAAACTCACCTCAGGTGCCCTGAATCGAGACGCCCGCATATCCATCCACGACCCGTCGGGTAGTTGACATTTCACCTGAACCAAATGTTGAGGCTTAAAATCCAATTTCACCTCCTTATCCCCTTCATTCTGCTCTTCCTTGCTGGAGTTGGCGGCGACATAGCAGACCTTTTCCTTGATCTCGCGCACAATCTCGAATTCGGGGCTCGTGTGCAGGTTGTGGTCTTCTTTTTTTCAAAAGCATTCTCAAGAATCGGGTGACATCTCGACCCGCCACGTCCATACGCTCGATCCTAAAATGGGGAAATAGAGAAGGAACGCTTTTTCATGAGGCAGAAGAGTCTAGTTAGTAAAACGAACCCGTGATGCACGGCAAATCCCTCGTAAATTGGGACAATGTGCGTGACGCCGTCGCCCGAATCGACAATCACTCCCGTCGTTCTTCCCGAGGCGTAAAGCGCCAACACGGCTTGCATTTGGATGTGTAGCGCGGGGGCGTTGAACGTTTCGAAGAAGATTTCCGCGGCCTTCTCGCGGTGTTGCTGGGATTGAGCGGGGCTTCAGTTAGAAGGACCGGGTGCTCTTCGGGGAAAACCTGCAACGAAAAACCTGAACGAAAACCGAAATTTGCCTCTTCAACGTTTCTTGCTGTAGATGTTTGCCCACCTTTCTCCATGTCATTCCAATCCGTTACGATGCCGTGTCCATTGGATAGCGTAGCGGTAGACCACGTTGTCTTTTGCTTTCGGGCCTAGAGTTACAATTAATTTACATAAACGAGATTACCTATAAAAAAATCGCCCTCCAGCGCCGGACATTACGCCTTGTCGGGCCGCCCACGTTGGGGGCAACCTGAACAAAAAAAGCTGGAAAAGCAATCGAGCCGTGCTCACCAAAACACTTTTGGCGCCTCGCCGCGAACCCGGCTTATCCCACCCTTCCATTGCGTGCGACGGGCTGGTTGGCAATTACCTCCATGCTTTTCTAAAAACAAAGAATAAAAAGCTGGACACAACAACACACCTGAATAGTTGCCTAGCTGACGGGGGCCAGGAAGACCTCGCTTCACCAAACTACCCTGCAAAAGAGTAATGTATAATCGCGGTGAAAAGTGGTTCGAAGAGGGGATAAAGCCAAAATTTCGCCGAAAAACTCGTCGCAGGAAGTGGGTTGGCTTTAAGGGCTTCAAAATACGGCCGGTCAGGCTAAGCAAGAATCTACAGTGGCATATACCGGTTAAATTACAAACTACAACGGTTTCCGGTCACCATTTCGCCAGCCGAACCCAAATTCTGCGCCACCTGTGTAAAAGCAAGTGGAGGTGTTGCTTTTCGAACAGAAGGGCAACCAGCTAGCAGGTGCAAGTGTCGATTCCCGTAATCATCCCTCAAATGTAGCTGATGGCTATCCGTGCTAGATGCTGGCTATCCGTCATATACACTCCACAATCTACTTTGCGGGAACGTTTATCAATGCGTGTATCAATTGTCTGAGAAGAGTAGATCAAAAAGATGAGACAACACAAGGCATGAGAAAAAAACACATTTTCGGCGGGGTGGGACGGGGTGAGGACGAGGTGAGGACGAGAAGGCTGGGGGTACATTCGAAGGACAAGACCCCAAAGGCCTTCACGATAGTTAAACCTGATCGCCCCAAGGGCGTCAAAAGAAATTGGCCCGAACCTGTTGGGTGGGTGCCTGAGTTTCCTAAGGCTAGTTTTATGTTCTGAGTTAGAATTTGGCAATTTTAGAGCAAAAACTCAAACTCGCGTAAAAACGTCGTAAAAACTTGAGTAAAACTATTTTCCGGGTTACTTTTCCCGATTATCCAATAGCCAACCAAATTAGCCGAGGATGTTTGTTTTTAGACACATTGTACCCTCAATCGACAAAAATTGTGGACGCCATCAGACCTAACTAGCACCAAAAAAAGACCCTAAAACAAGTGTTCGTAAAGAGATTTGGAGCAGATCGAAATACTGAAACGCCTGAATTGAGGAAACGCACGATTTTCTTGGCCTCTCACGCGCGCCCTGAGACCCAGTAAAAGATGATAATAAAGATCAAGCAAATGAAGAATAAGGACGAAGAGAACGGAAAAACGGTATCATAGCCGGTCACCAAAATCGGACGGAAAATTTGCACGAGCCTTGTTATAGAAAGTTGCTCAGCCAAAAAAATTCGAGAAATGCAGGTTTGCCGGTGATTTTAAGCCCCCCAGAAGTGATTTGTTTACCTTTTTTGTTTCAAATAGCCTATATAAAAGAATTTTACCTAGTATAATGATCAAATTTCAATAACAAGGCATTTTGTGCACATTTTCCGGTCTGGCGCTACAAATTTTTAATCGAAGCGCATGAATTTGGGGGTTGACGGGGGGTAGAGGCTGTCTTCGTACTCGTCTTCGTCGTCATACGGCTGGTCGTTGCCGCGCACGTTCTGTTGGACTTCATGCTGATCGAGAGTATCTAAAAGGAACGTTTTAGTTTATCACTAATCTCGAGGCCTGACCATAGTCGTTCGAGTTCCAGACATATTGGCTTGATGTCGACGGCGCGTCAAAAGTCTCAGCCAACATCGGAGAATCATGGTGAAGAATGAGACGCGTCGTCAGGGAGCCACCTAAAATCAAATATTTAAGAACCGAGACTGGCCGATACCGGTCTCAGGCAAGGTGTCCGTCCTTTCTTGCGCGTTCATCACATTGCCCTGCGAAAATACTAAAACAATTGTTATAAAAAAAAGAATCGGTCCATACCGGCGGATGCGGCCTTGGACCCGGATTGCTGACGGTCTTCCTTTTCACAGCCATAACATTTACGTGAGGGCAAATAATCCTGTAAAGATAACCTTGAAAAAGAACGATTGAATTACCCGTAGCTTCTCAACAGCGTCATGCAGACTTGGCCCAGTTTGATCGAGCAGTTGAACGTGAAACCACTGGCCGGGTTTACCTCTACTCTGCAAAAAAATTTTGGGATTTTTCATTCACAGTTTGAGCAGAAGTTTGTACACGGAATCCACAGATTCTAGCGATAATCATAACGGTAAAAATATACCTTCATCTTGACGCACTCGCGCGGCCTCTCCAGGTGACACTGCCGGTAGAACTGTACTCCTTTGCCTGCCGATTTGAAAACCCTTTCGTAGGGACGGTGTGGACCATCATCTGGGTTGAGCCTTGATGTCAGCCGCTCAGTCACCTGAAAAAACAAATTTGGCGTCGCAGACTGCAATAAAAGTCAACCATGCGCCCCAATTCTCGTTCTCAACGCCCAATAACGCCAAAATTATGATTTTGCTTTTCCTCAAAAATCATTCATCCTTCAAAACTGACTAAAACTATATTATTGAGAGATGTTCACACGTTTCCTTTGCTCTAATTGCATCTTGCTCTTGCTATAAGTCCCATGGTGTTTTCGGAGCAAAGTTACTATACAAAAGATCCTCGGAACAGTTTTAGCAAACCCCTCCAGAACTTCTATGCTTAGGCTGGGAAAGGAGATATACCTTCCGGCGGTAATCGTTAAACGTGTGGCTGTCTTGCTTCGGGGTGAATTCTCCGCGCATCTGAGCGTCGTTCTCAAGCCCTACGATATAGCTGAACGCGTGGTCAGCAATTTTTTCCGCAACATCGGAAACGCCTAAAAAAACATTTGGTTTTGAATAACAAGAACTCACCTAGATTGTCCGACATTCGCAAACAGGCGGCTCGGTTTACCACTACCCTGAAAATAAAAAATACTCGGGCCCGAAGGTGCAATAACGTCGGTTGGAAATTCAGAAAGAAAGACAGCGTGGCGCCGACAATCTCTGGGATGCAACTACGTATCCGCTAAAAGTAAATAATGTATTAACCAAAGAGACAAAAACTAGGATTCGAAATTACGATCAGCGATCGGAAAGTTTGAGCTAGGGCCACAGCGAGCAGCGAATTAGTAAATTGGCCAAATTTTGAATTACCGAAACTTAGTCTAGGAGGGAATCTCACGAAAAACTCGACCGGATGGTGGACTAGAGAATTATTAAAATGAAATCTCTGGGACAACTACTTATCCGCTAAATGTAAATAATGCATTAACCAAAGAGACAAAAACTAGGATTGGAAATTACGATTAGCGATCGGAAAGTTTCAGCTAGGGCCACAGCGAGCAGCGAATTAGTAAATTGGCCAAATTTTTAATTACCGAAACTTAGTCTAGGAGGGAATCTCACGAAAAACTCGACCGGATGGTGGACTAGAGAATTATTAAAATGAAAGCTTGTAAATACAAGCTTGGTGGCAAATATGTAGTAAAAGATTAGCGACCAAAAACCCAAAATAGAAACCAAGCCGCGCAATACAAGGAAATTTCCCCAGAAGCTCGCCTGCGCAACTCGAAACGGAGCGGCGCGTCGCCGCGCGCTTTACTGATTTTCAAATTTCAATCAGTTCAAAATTCGAAAAAAATTTGAAGGTCTTGAAAGGCGCCAGCCTTGCCTGAGGCTAGATGGCAGATGTTACGTCGTGAGAAGGTTGAGGCAAGTACCTGCAGGCGCTTGAGGGATTATCACGGATAAAGTGCTGGTTCTTTGAAGTGATAGCGCAAGCAGCAATTTAGCGTTAATTGGATTCCGGAAATTTCGCAGATGTTAAGCACTCGCGGCTTCCCGATACTTGCCGCGCGACACTTGCGGCGCAGCATGTATATTTTTATTGTTATAAATCCTGCATTTCGTCGCAGATTTTGCTTTTAATTATTGTATTTGTCTTCAAATTAAGCGGAACCGTAGTCGGAGCGCCTCTGAGCTCCTAAAGGCGTCAGGCAAGGTGTGCCGTCGCTCCCGATGTGCTGCCGCTCCACTCTTTCAAAGACCGGGCGCCTGAGCGCTTCGCGCCCCCCGCTTGCCTCGATTTTGAAACCCTGTACGAGCCCGCACCCATCCGAAGCCACTAGGCGGCTGGTGGCACGAAGCCTTCTTCTAATCGCTGAGCAGAGGGAGTCGCGGTCACTTCCCTCCAAATTGGGTGACTTCTGTCCTACATCCGACTTTTTAGAGTTTTATCGCCAAATTCGGAAGCAGCGTATAAGATAACTGTCTAAACGATTTTTATTCAGCTAAAACTAAATAACCGCCAGGTCGCGCCGCAAGTGTCCACGCCGCAAGTGTCGCGGTACCCCTATGATAACCACGAAATATCAGAAGATGTCAGTACCCATTCCACGCGTCTTCCAGAGCTCGTCGCCAAACCTAGTAGAAGGCGGCTCCAATGTCTCTCAAGTCTGAACGACAAATTTTCGGTATTCAGATGACGTCAGTCCACTTTTCAGGCTTCTTCATCAGATCGTCGCCAAACCATAGTAGAAGTGCGGCTCCAATGTCTCTCAAAGTCTGAACGACAAATTTTCGGTATTCAGATGACGTCAGTCCACTTTTCAGGCTTCTTCATCAGATCGCGCCAAACCATAGTAGAAGCGCGGCTCCAATATCTTTCGAAGTCTGAACGATAAATTTTAGATATTCAGATGACGTCAGTCCACTTTTCAGGCTTCTTCATCAGATCGTCGCCAAACCATAGTAGAAGCGCTGCTCCAATATCTTTCGAAGTCTGAACGATAAATTTTAGATATTCAGATGACGTCAGTCCACTTTTCAGGCTTCTTCATCAGATCGACGCCAAACCATAGTAGAAGCGCGCTCCAATTCTTTCGAAGTTGAACGAAATTGTATTCAGATGACGTCAGTCCACTTTTCAGGCTTCTTCTCAGATCGTCGCCAAACCATAGTAGAAGCGCGGCTCCAATGTCTCTCGAAGTTTGAACGACGAAGTCTCGGTATTCAGATGACGTCATTCCACTTTTCAGGCTTCTTCGTCAGATCGTCGCCAAACCATAGTAGAAGCGCTGCTCAATAGTCTGAACGATAAATTTTAGGTATTCAGATGACGTCAGTCCACTTTTCAGGCTTCTTCGTCAGATCGTCGCCAAACCGTAGTAGAAGGCGGCTCCAATTCTTCGAAGTTTGAACGACGAAGTCTCGGTATTCAGATGACGTCAGTCCACTTTTCAGGCTTCTTCTCAGATCGTCGCTCGCCAAACCGTAGTAGAAGCGCTGCTCCAATATCTTTCGAAGTTTGATACATACATAGATATTCAGATGACGTCAGTCCACTTTTCAGGCTTCTTCGTCAGATCGTCGCCAAACCATAGTAGAAGCGCTGCTCCAATATCTTTCGAAGTCTGAACGATAAATTTTAGATATTCAGATGACGTCAGTCCACTTTTCAGGCTTCTTCGTCAGATCGTCGCCAAACCGTAGTAGAAGTGCGGCTCCAATGTCTCTCGAAGTTTGATACATACATAGATATTCAGATGACGTCAGTCCACTTTTCAGGCTTCTTCGTCAGATCGTCGCCAAACCTAGTAGAAGGCGGCTCCAATTCTTCGAAGTTTGAACGAAAGTTCGGTATTCAGATGACGTCAGTCCACTTTTCAGGCTTCTCTCGCCAAACCGTAGTAGAAGTGCGGCTCCAATGACGAAGTCTCGGTATTCAGATGACGTCAGTCCACTTTTCAGGCTTCTTCGTCAGATCGTCGCCAAACCGTAGTAGAAGTGCGGCTCCAATGTCTCTCGAAGTTTGAACGACGAAGTCTCGGTATTCAGATGACGTCAGTCCACTTTTCAGGCTTCTTCGTCAGATCGTCGCCAAACCGTAGTAGAAGTGCGGCTCCAATGTCTCTCGAAGTTTGAACGACGAAGTCTCGGTATTCAGATGACGTCAGTCCACTTTTCAGGCTTCTTCGTCAGATCGTCGCCAAACCGTAGTAGAAGTGCGGCTCCAATGTCTCTCGAAGTTTGAACGACGAAGTCTCGGTATTCAGATGACGTCAGTCCACTTTTCGGGCTTGTTCTCGTTCCGTCTAGCAGGCTACCAGCCACTTATGGTTGATCCCTCATTTCATAGAGTTTTTGTGAGGGCAGAGGAATTTGGCTCTTTTGTTGCCACGAGAGATACAGGGTAGGCCAAAAAAAAAGTTTCCTACTAAATGTGTCTGGTAGGTCGATTTCACCAGCTTAATTTTTTTCGTTTTTTTTTGGTACAATTCTACTATTGACGCTGGTTACGGTGACGCCGGCTGGTTTTTGCAAAGGGCTTGCCTAGAACTCTGATCAACGTTTTGACACTAGGGTTTGCCACAATCTATGGTATTTTTATATATATACAGGGTGTCCCAAAAAATCCCCGCCCCCTAGCCGGCCGCAGACCTGTCCGATTTTTACGATTTAGGTATGTATCGAAAGCCCTCGGAAAGGCGAGTCCAGCACGTCGCCCGATTCCCAAAATTTTTAATTTTGTTTATCATTTACTAACGTTTTTGCAAAATGAGCGGCTTTTCTGATGTTTTTCTGACCACAGGGTTTTTTACAAAAATCGCAATTTAAGAATTTTGATGCCCTTCCTGCAGCCCAACGACAGCTTTTTAAAAGCCGCTTGCGAAAACACAGCTTGGATAGCGCTTAAACGGATTAAATTGCGTTTTGTACAAAAAAGCGTGTTCTTTTTGCATGAAAAATGCCGAAAATCGAGTAAAGATTTTCGAAATTTCGAAAATTGAAGAGACGTGCTGGACTCGCCTTTCCGAGAGCCTTCGATACATAACTAAATCGTAAAAATCCGACAGGGTTGCGGCCGGCTAGCGGGGGAGATTTTTGGGACACCCTGTATATCCTACCATATATAAAAAATAGTGTATGTGTGTGTGTGTGTAACTTTGCATGCAACTTCCGTCAGTATGTTTCGGTCGTATCTCGATAGAGAAAGGGTTTTAGAGTATGTCTGATACGTCATTAGATGGGTAATCGTCTCGAGACGCCTGCACACATGTCAAATTGTCGAAAAAGTGCTATTTTCGACATTAAAATTAAGTTTTTGTAAAAATTTCGGTCCCCCCGCTTTGTTAGGGATCAATTAGCATACACCGGATGCGAGAAAAGTTTATATAAAGGCTCTGCAGATGCAAACCACGTGCAGGACGCGAAAGCCCACGATTGTGCATGCGCGGACATGCACAACCGCGGGCCTGGGTGTCCTGCACGTGGGCCAGGAGTTTCTGCACCGTTGTGCATGTCCGGACATGTACAACCGTGGGCCTCGGCGTCCTGCACGTGGAGCACCGTGTCCTGCACGTGGACCCCGTAAACAAGTCAACTTCGTACTCAACCGGGAATCAAACATTTCAAACACGGTTCAAAGTTTTTTGGCATTCTTTTTGAAAGTTCATGGGCCTATTGGTCTATGGCGCTTGTCCCAGTCGAGTGGCGCGGGTTCGGTTTTGCTCCGCGGCGAGCAGCTACCGTAACCCTGTTTGCTATCCCGCGGACGGTTACCGGCCGGTAACCAAACCAACGAGACTTTAGTGTACCTTTAATCGTTTATCGATTTATCCAGTCGCTTAGGCTTTTCAAAAATAACAACGTTAGACAAGGCTGGCTTCACTTCTCGTAGATCCACAGGACCGGGTTGCCGATGGTACTGTAGTACATAGCAGCGACGAATTCTGAAACTGGGTCGTCAACAGAGAACCGTAGTGGATCTCGCTCTTTTTTCGGACCCAAAAACCGCTTTTGTAAAGAATCTCTTTTTAGCTAAAGGTATTGACATTGCTGTGCCCTCCTACCCCTCCAAAAAATCGCAAAAATTGCGTCCCTGTCAAAATGCCAAAGTAGTTCACTTGCTGCGTTGCCCCTGGCATCGCCGGCAGATTTTAAATTTTCGGTTTTCCGTAGAATCAGGTTCGCAACCGACCACTCCGCAACCGTCCAAAATTGGAATTACAAGCAGAAAAACGTACCTTTGCCGTAGACGCTGACCCGAGAATAAATAGCGACGTTTTCATCGTCATCGTCAACGTAATACTTCAGAAAATCCTTAATCCAGGCCGTCAGTTGGAATGAAATTACCGCCTTAAGTCCATGCACTTTTGGGCTAGCGTATGCTAATAGTGGATACACAGCGCAAAAATTTGCGTTGCATACACTTTCAAGGGATGCCGACGGCGTAGTCAATCGGTTACGCGCTGGAAAGAAAATGTCTCTGCGCCTCTCCCCTGTTGGCTGCTTGCCAATTTGTTGAGGGGGATCGACACACGCCGTCGGCAGCCCTTTAAAGTGCTTTTGGCTAATTTCCCCCTAGAGTTTCCATAACTTTGCTTATTCCGATATGCAAAAGTTACTCAGATACACCTTTCGTACATGGGTTGTTCATTTCGAATTTAGGTACGACCAGGGTTGAAAAGCCGCTTCGCTACTTTTCAACCCTGGCTCCGTGTGATCCCATGATATTCTTCACTTTGCATAATTCTCACGATTTTCGATCACAAAAATGAGAAACGCTACTTCTCTTCCCTTATATACAGGGTGGTCCATAAGTATTGTCGCGCCTTTTGGCCGGCTGTATCTAATCGGGGCCGTGTGCGATTGGCTAGTTGAGCGTATGCCTTATGCAGTTTTTTCTCCTCTATCCGATGGCAGAATAGGTTGCACGATCGTATTGAGATTTGGAGCTTATAGCACATAGTATCTAAAGAACCTCCAAATTTCAGCTTAAAAATGGCTTTTGAGAGGCTCCGCTGGCGACAAAACCATTTTGTAGTCATTAAACTTGCCTTTACAATTGAAATAACAAGTAAAACTCTGCTAGCAGAACCTCCAAACAAAAATTTTCGCATCTCGGTTTTTGAGCAAGCGCTATTCAAAGTTTCGGGGAACCCGGTGCGCCGCCCACGGCCTACCCCGTATGTAAAACTGAGATCGTGGCTGCTAGAAAGCTGAGAAAACTGTGAAAATTTTTTTGGGTATAGCTAAGGCTTTTTTTCAACTATTCCCAAATTTTAAGCGCAGAATTACACATGATGTTCAAGAAAATCAAGATTTTTGTCTAATGGCATACGCCGGCCAATTTTAGTTCAAATCAAAGTCTGAAAAGTGACCGGAGCCTAGCTCAATATGCCATTGGAAAGAAGACGTCAGGTAGCATAGTAATACCATA
Source organism: Mesorhabditis sp. LJ9110 (assembly GCA_038088335.1). NCBI lineage: Eukaryota > Metazoa > Nematoda > Chromadorea > Rhabditida > Rhabditidae > Mesorhabditis > Mesorhabditis sp. LJ9110. The sequence goes on from JBBGBA010000308.1 coordinate 60,578, forward strand.
TAGGATTGCCCCTGGGTAGCTCTAGGGAGAAATGAAATTTCGAAAACTCAAAAATGACGGGATGCCCTGAATTTGCGCATTTTCGTCCAAAATTGCGGAGGCCATAGCTCCTTCAAGCGACAAGATGGTTAAATTTCCGTTTGGGAAAATGCAGAACAATGCTGAAGCTACCATAAACACGCTGGAAAAAACATCCTGGCTCTCAATCGCTGGATTTAGAGCCCTTCCTCCCGAAATTCTGGCGCGGCGCACCCCAACCTTTTGTCGCCCACTTTAAACAAATTATCTCGCTTAAAAACCATTATTCGAAAAAACTTTGTAAAGCAAAGTGGTTTCTAAAGCTTGTCTGAAGCTAACCTACTTGGCTAAATAGCTCAAATCGCTCAGTGGGAAAAGATATGACGCCTTGAAAAACGACAATACTTATGGACCACCCTGTAGGCTACCGCAACTTCCGGCGTATGCTAATTGTTTCCTAACAAAGAGGCTGGCCGATTTTTCAACAAAAACTTAATTTTAACGTCGAAAACATATAATTTTACAAAATTTTATTGGCGTGCAGTCATCCCCAGTCCATTACGCACCTAATGACTTATCAAACATGCCTTTAACTACTCCCCTTATTAAGATACTACTGGAACAACCTGACGGAAGTTGCATGCAAAGTGGCACACACACACAGACACTATTTTTTTATATATAGTAGGATATCTCTGTATCGCGGTTGGGATTTTTCAATTCCGATGGATTATTTAGATACGACCAGGGTTGAAAAGCCGCTTCGCGACTTTTCAACCCTGGCCCCGTCTGACCCCATTTTATCCTTCACTTGGCATAATTGTCCTAAATTCAGATGACCAAAAATGAAAAACAACCTCTTCTACCTCTTTATATAGTCGAATCCCCACTTCCGGTCTATGCTAATTATTCCTAACAAAGAAGTTTTCACAAAAACTTAAATTTAATGTCTAAAATAGGTAATTTTGTTAAATCTCATATGCGTGCAGTCATCTCCAGGCCATTACGCACCTAATGACGTATCATACATACCCTAAAATTCATCCCCTATCGAGATATCCTCCGGACAGACAAACGGAAGTGGATGCAAAGTGGCACACACAGACACTATTTTTTTATATATATAGTGCCGGAAGTGGCGGTAGCCTATACAATGGGAGGGAGGGTGCATTTTTCATTCTTTTTCATCGCAGTTCGGGCGTATTATGCAAAGTGAAGAATTTCATGAACTCAGACGGGACCATGGTTGAAAAGTCGCGAAGCGGCTAAATTGCCATGCAAAGTGCATTTTCCAGCGTCCCAAATTATCCCTGCTAGCTTGCCGCCGCCAAAAAAATCCAAATTTTGCTAAACTGGAGGACAGGGGACGTTATAGAGTAGGATATATCTCATTGCGGGAATAAATATAATAAAAAGTTAGTGGTGTCTGTCTGTGCGTCGTGTCCCAGATTCAACTGGAAGGGGAAAAAAGCTAGAGCTTAGCTCTGTTCGGATTCGGATAGGGCGTGGTCAGAAACCCCAACATTGATAAAAAAATTATGAAAAAGTTTTTGTTTAATTATTAATTAATTTGAAAGTGGCGCCTTAAAAAAGGGGGCCCTCCCCCTTTACGGCCCCCCCTTTTTAACCATCAGGAAGGTATTTTCAGGTATCTAAGTTTTTGCAGGGGGTTTGGCTAGAGGAAGGTATCTGAAGCGGGCAGCGTGGGTATTGATGAAGGTAGAGATGTAATGTGGTGGTGTATGACATGGAGGGTAGCCCGAAGGCCAGCCGATTACAGTCGCGACGCGGGGGGATTCCCTGCCCCTCCCCCCCCCCCACTTTAGCAATTGCGCAACCTATATGGTTAGATAGTTCTAAATACTTGTCAAGGAGCTGCTATTTTTGATAATCTAAAATACAGCAGCATGTGGTTGAGAAGGGGGGAATACCTCTGATTCCTGGCGCTGCTCTAAGTAGCTGATCTCTTCACTTAACGGCCCATCATTTCCCATCTGGTCGATCGTCTCCACCGTGCCCTGATGGAGCTTCCAAAGACGTTGCTTATACATCTCCTAAAATCCGCTATCTATAATTTCCTTTGGGGGTGTAGGGCGTTAGGGATATCGACAATTTCCTTTTTTCTTTCTAGCAAATCCTTATTAGAAATTCTCTCTCACTCTCGACTCTCTCAGACACACTTATTTCTGAAAGGAAATCCGGCTCGGCTTTTCCCATGTCAGTGCCGATCGCCTACCAAGAAATTCGGGCAATCGAGCCCAGCGGGGAGCTCAAACTCATGAAAAAGTCCCGATCGACGTGGGCGTCTTGTGCAGACGGCAAGCTGCAATATAAATTGAGGATCCCGTTTGACGAAGGACAGTTGATAGATGGCATTTTTAAAGAGACCTATTTTTAAGCTGATGTCGGAGACAGAGAGAGAGAGAGAGAGAGAGAGAGAGAGTTTTTTCAGGGCCCCCATAAAACCTAAATATTCGAAAGAGCGCTGTTAATTGAGATGTAGCCCAGCCTTCAGTCCTAGCTTCAAACCCATGTAAAAAAAATTAACAAAGTGCTGGCAGAGAAGATTAGGGTCACTATCAGATAGGGCACCTAGCTCTTCAAAACGATATCTTTGGATAAGTTGTGTTATCGAAACGTGCCTTGAAAAACGTCCCAAACAAAAAAGCCCGCGAGAACTTTCGGAACAACCTAATACCGTCAAATTTATGCCACCCTACTAATTCAAGCATACTCTTTCCGATAGCATCGGATAACCGGGTCAGAAAAAACTGTGTCAAGCCACACCGGGCTTGGTACAGTTGTTTCCCGGTCGAGTGCCTAGCTAACGGCCTTTGAAAACCATTTAAAATGGGGGAAAAAGGTTATTGCCACTGCCCGATATCCTTGTAGATCAAAAGCTTACATCGACGTAATGCGCAATCTCGTGATAACCTGCGCACCATAATTCGAACCCGACTTCTGGGGGATTTCTTCCGAATTGCTGGCTATTGCTGCACAATCCAGCCCACCATTCATTACAGGTCCAACAATATTGTGGGGCGCCGTCGCTCCGCTTGCCCTGAAAAACCGTAGAGAAGCAGAAAATAAAAGTTTACCGCGCCGCGGTCATAGCTAACAAGGGAAGGGCAAGTACAGGAACTGGAAATTCGAAAAACGCTCGCGGCTACCCCCAGGTTATCGACTACGGGGAACACGATGGTGTTGTCAGAATTTTCCACCGAACCCTGTGGAGCGAGATACGGTACTTCCGGAAAAGGGGTCATTTGCATACGCGAAATTACCATGCTACTTGGGGTTTATTGGAGGCTTCTCGTCTCTACCATCAGCTGCAAGTTAGTCAATTGCTAACTGAACAGTTTTTGAAATACCTAGCAGGGTTCGAATCCACTCAGAACTTTTAATTTTTGCTCTTTGCTTTTTGGAGGGCGACCCACCTCAATTTCGGCCGTCATAGATTGAAATTTTTGGGTTCGACTTCGGATTTGGACGAGAAAGTTTGCTTCAAGAACAATGAAAACACATTCAAAAAGGCTCCAAAAATAACATTCCAAAAGCAAAAATTAAAAGTTCTGAGTGGATCCGAACCCTGGTAGGTATTTCAAAAACTGTTCAGTTAGCAATTAACTAACTCGCAGCTGATGGTAGAGACGGAGAAACTTCTAAAAACCTTCTGAACCAACCTTTTCACATTGCCGACAACTCGTGACTTCGTCCTTCTAAATTCGAAATGGTCAAATTATGTAGTACTTGCGAATTTTTGAGTGGGCTGAAGCTACGCGAAAGCCTTACACAATCAAATACTAGCCAGAACTTCTCGTCGACGCCATGTTGATAGTTTGCCCGAAATTTTTGAAAAATAGCATTGTTGTGCAGCAGCAATCTTAGAGAGCCCGCGGCGATGATTGAACGGAAAATGGGACCAATCTAAAAGGGAACTTCGGGGCGGGACAGGAGTTCACGGACTTCATATTTTCGGACATTAAACGACGTAGAGGGGTCGCGCGACTATCAAATTTAGAGATTTTGTAGAACATTCGATAGGGAATCGAAATTTGTGGGCACGTCTCCGCTAGCCGAGGCTAATTCCGAAAACGGAGTCCTAGCAATTGCGGTTTAGAAGCGGCGCGGTACAGACGCACGCAAGACGCCCGCTGTTCTTTTTCCCCTCGCGTTTTTTTTTCAATTTAATCGGTTTTCCTCACCGCTGCGACTTACATCGAAAGTCTTTTTCTGGTTGTTGCCTTCGACAGCACCACGTTGTATCTGTAAAGAACGTGGATCGTTGCGCGAAAAGGGGGGTCTTGCTGGCCTAAGAAGCGTTTTTGGGTTGGCGACAGGCCCGTAGGAGGGGGCATGCCTCCGCCCCGAAACTCGCCCCCCCGAAATTTGGGGTCCGCTACGGCCCTGGTTGGCGATCACTTATCCGAAAATCCCGTGTCAGACTATCCTATCGCCAATCCAAAAAAAAAACGATTTGCCCGGACAGGTGTTTGGTAATCCATCTGTCCGAAAACCACTTGTCAATCAAAAGTCTTATAACAAAATGGAAAAGAATTTTAGAATTTATGTAATCGGAAAATAATTGCCTGCGGTGCTGTTATTTCGTGAATTCTCCGCATGCGGCGCTCCAGTTTCCAAATTTTTTTCGCTTTGCCCCCTCCGAAATTTCGCCGAATGACATGTCGCAGATTCATATTTTGCCGAATCACACTTCGGTGAATTTCGAAATTTGATTTTTGGCCGAAAAAAGTTGGTTTGCGCCCCCGGAAATACTGGGATAAAATCGGCGAAAAGAACTTCCGGCTAAATGGAAATTCGACGAAATCTAATTCAGCGAAATTTAGGACAATTGTAAAAATCACTAACTAAGCGTACTTCACACCCAGATCAGCGAGAAAAAATATGTAAACAATTTTTACCTCAAATATTTGGTACTATTCAAGTTGGGGGGTGGGGGATTTTTTAGGTCATTTTTGGGCCTATAGATCAGTTTTTCGCGGCTAATCCAGCGCAATACTGACCTCCTAAGCTAAGCTAAGCCAAGCACAGTTAAATTGAGCTTGAACAAAGCTAACAAGGAGACGTTTTTGAGTGTCGTCGGGATTTTGACATGGGACTAAGCTTATCTTGTGCAGAATTTTACGCAAATTCCGAATCTCGTAACCGCTTTTGCGGAATAAGCATTTCTCGAAAGTTATGAACGATTTAAACCTCAAAACAGCCCAAAATCGGCTACTTTCGATAGTCATAAAAGGCTTCGGAATAGGTTTTAGACAAAACAAGATAGTGCATCTTGTTCAGAAAAAAATTCTCTATGAAATGTACCATCTTCTCCAAAATCATTGAAAAGTTAGAAAAATTTGTTAGAGGGGAGGCCCATAATTTTACCAAAATTTTGAAAATTCCAACATTTTTGAGTTAAGCAGCTTCTTTTATAGAAAATTTTTTGCTGAACAAGATGCACTATCTTGTTTTGTCTAAAACCTATTCCGAAGCCTTTTATGACTATCGAAAGTAGCCGATTTTGGGCTGTTTTGAGGTTTAAATGGTTCATAACTTTCGAGAAATGGCTATTCCGCAAAAACGGTTACCATATTCGGAACCAGCGTAAAATTCTGCACAAGTTAGGTTTAGTCCCATGCCAAAGTCCCGACGACACTCAAAAACGTCTCCTTGTAAGTCGAAGCCAAAAGCCGTGATGCTGTGACGAAGCCAAGTTACAGGGCTGCCGACGGCATGTGTCGATCCCCCCTCATCAACAAATTGGCAAGTAGCCAACAGGGCAGAGAGCGCGCCCTGGGGAGAGGCGCAGAGACATTTTCTTTCCAGCGCGTAACCGATTGACTATGCCGTCGGCATCCCTTTAAGGACGCGGTACTAAGGCTTAGGCTAAGCATAGGCCTCGATGAAGCTAGGCCTAAGCCTAGGCTAAGCTAAGCCTAAGCCTAAGCCAAGCCAATCCTAAGCCCAACCTAAGTTAGAGAAAAACTGACCAAGTAGCCCAAAAATGACCCAAAAATTTTTTGCCCCTCAACTGGAATAGTACCAAATATTTTACTGTGATGTTTGGTGGTCAATGACTGATTAAAGATTTACCTGAGTCGGACATCGTTTGAGATAAACAAATACCCTCCTCGAGACAAAGTAGCATTTGGAAACCAGGGTGAGGAAACGATCGAATGGCATCCAGTATGTCCTGCAATAACTAAGCCCTCTTTCGTTTTACAACGTTTTTTAGCCCGCGCTCGATATTCAATGATTTCTAACGATAAGTAAAATCAGCGTCATGCTATTGGCTTCAGCTGACATTACGTTTGTATAGACGGCTTCCGGTCACTACCCCGAAATCGTTTACCCCGAAAAATGATAGCATTGTTTTTCCCGGAAAAATCCAGTTTTCATGCGGATTTCCAATGAAAATCATGCAAATTATTTCGGAGTAGTGGCTTTTCGGGGTAATGACTTTCCGGGGTAGTGACTTTCGGGGTAGTGACTTTACCCCGCATAGACTAATTTTGGGTCACCTTGCATAATAGGATACAAGTAGGATTTATTGAATATAATATTTGCTAATTTTTGTCAAAACCACGTTTGTGGATCCCGACTAAAATTTGACCAAGGGCCTACAACTCTCTACTCTTATTTTTCAATACCTGGTTTTACTGTGACGGTTTTAGGAACATTTTCATAAATGAAACTTGAACAAAAGAATGACGGTTATTGGGGTCATTCGGACCAGAATTGAACGGAATCTAAAGTGGCACAGATAGATCTGAGAGAGCGGCTCAAGAAGAGCATTTTGGTATAGTAGTCACTCGTCTAAATACGGCGGGGCTATCTTGATGACGCGCACTGTATTTACCTAGCATCCTTCCGATAAGGACGGCCTCTAACTTCTACCACGTCGTCGCTCCACGCGAAGAATCGATAATCAGTTCGGTCATAAATGCTGATGTGCGTCATTGAAGTCCACATCTGAAGCTGTCGATCACGGTGTCTTAGAGCGCGCACGGGGGTGGGGACGGGCATGGCCTAGTGGTCTAAGGCGGCGGCAGGCGCGGGGTGCTGGTTCGATTCCTCCCCTCGCCTAAAGACACGACACCGTTTTGCTTTTTTTGCAAAACGTTTCTGCAAAGCACCGTCAATAAATCTTTAGCGAATTCCACGTAGAAAATTGGGTAGATGGGACGGTCCCGAGGCCGTAACCAGTAAAACTCTTGATTTTGCTTCAAAACGTTTCAAGTCCTTATTTTTCCCGGCGATCGCCCAAATTCTTTGACCAAAATGTTCCCTAGAGTCTTCTCTATCGATCGCCAGGTGGAACATTTGTAATTCTTTCTCGAAAAAAAGTTATAACCTTTAGAAAGCTTTTTCTAATACATTTTGGGGCCAAAAAGGGGCGTGGCCTAGCCCAGTCCCTCCGTCCCAGGCCCGTACGAGGGGGGCGGGCACCTCCCCCCCGAAATCCTCGGGGCCGAAAAGTACATAAGGTAGTTTCTAAGCATATAAACAAGGAAACGTGATAAAAAAACATAAGGAAATCCCTTATGTTTTTTTTTCATCATTTTTGCTGCCCCCATGGAGGGGGCAGGTAATCTAGAAGTTTGAATTTTCCCGCATTTTTTTGGCACTAATGTTAGGGTGGCAGATGGTGTTGGGTGTTGTTAGGAGATTATTTTGGCACCATTAATGGGCTAATATTTGGAGGAAAGGCCCAAAATAGGCAATAATGATACGGCGGTAACTCCATGGAGAAGTAACGGATCGGGATGATTGATATAGCGATAGAAAGCCCAGAGCAGGGAGAATACAGGGCGATGTAAAGCAGAAAACCCGTATTGCTAGAGCACTTTATTCCGGTTACTAACGGTAACTTAGCGCGGCAAAGCGCTTGCCTGTTCACGGCACCCTCGACAACAATAAAGTGTGAGGAGAAATAGACCTCCCCCCAAAATCGACCGAGCCCGGAAAGCGCATAAGGCCCTTTAGATTTTTTTCGCAAAAAATTTCGAAAAAAACTGTGCCAAGCCTTGTTCGGGTGGCTCGCAAACGGCCTTTTAAACGCTATTTATTTTTATAATATAGACAGTTTTTTCAAAAAATTTTCTGCCTGCGGCGCCTTTTTCCTCGCTCTTTAACACCATTTTTTTTATCCTATAGGCACCGTTTTTCAAAAATTTCAGCCTGCGGCGCTGTTTTTCAGTAAATTTATCGCAATTTTCGCTAACATGTAGAGGTTGTGAGGTCACAGACTCCAAATCGGCTCAAAATTGGTGGAAAAATCAAATAAAATACGGGGAACAGGATGTGATAAAAATTATTTGCCAATGGGCACTTTTGTTTAATAAACTTTTTATTTTAAGATTTTGTATGGAAAGCTACCTAGAATCGCGACCTGGGTGGCCAAAACCGTTAGGTGCAGAGCAGAACTCTTGAAGACTTCCCAAGCGCCGCCTCCCGTCGGATTGGTGGTGTAGTGGTAGGGTGCAGGGGTGACAGCCCGGGGGTCGAGGGTTCGGACCCCCTCGATATTTTTAATTTTTGCTTTTTGCTCTTTTCGCTTTTATTTTCCCGAGAGAGGGTCTAGAAAGTTTTTTCGAAAGTGTTTCGGTCCTATGAATCCCTAGAAGTTGCCTAGACAGAAAAATAAAATTTCGAAAATTTGGAAGTTTTTGCAAAGAAGGTTTACCTAGCTATTCCGGCTCGATGAATACCAACTGAATAGTTAATAATAATTATTTTTGAACCAGAATTGTAAAAATAGAATTATTCCGGCAATATGAAGTATCTTGGTGCTCAGATTTGAAGCGCCTAGGAGCCAGAACCACCTATTTTAAGCCGTTTCCAATTCTGTCAGGATCCGGGGCCATAGGATAGGTCGTCAAATTTTTCAGGAAAAAATTTTTTTCAGATAAATTTTTTTCGGATGTGGAAAGGTGTCTAGTGTCATGGCTGCTATGAAAATTCCATCAAAACATTTTTTCCAAGTCGTACGGCCCGATAAAGCGGCTAAAAGTGCGTTTTAGGAGCACTTTTTCCATTAAAATGAAAAGTTTATTAAACAAAAGTGCCCATTGGCAGATAATTTTTATCACATCGTTTTCCCCGTATTTTATTTGATTTTTCCACCAATTTTGAGCCGATTTGGAGTCTGTGACCTCACAACCTCTACATGTAAGTGTGCTGCCTGGGGCGCTCTCAGGCCGCCCCAGGCGAGCCCCCGCCCCGCAATCGCCCGAAGGCCGAAAAGTTCATCAGGGGGACCCTTATGATTTTTCCGAAAATTTTTCTGCCTGGGCGCTTTTTATAGCTGTTCGAAGCGGTTTTTAGTGTTAGAAACACCATTTTGAAAATTTGCCTGCGGCGCTTATTTTTTCATTCATGGAATCGCAATTTCGGTTCAAAAGTGCATTTTTTGCCGCGATTTGGCTCAAGCCCAGGGTTTTTCTTAACCAATTTTGCTAAAATTTCGCCTGCGGCGCTGCTTTTAGAGTTTTTACACCGTTTCTCCGCCATTTTACAAAAGCGTCGACCGGGGGGGGGAGGTCGTCAAAAATTTTTTTCGGTCCTGCCCCCCCCCCGAAATTTCGGCCCAGGTACGGCCCTGCTCCGTCCCCTCGTGCGCGCTCCAAGTAAGGCCTAAGACGCCGTGCGATGGTGATTTGCCGATCTTTAGAAAACCCTTACTCGTCCAGAAAAGCCTCGCTTTATTGAAAATGCGTTGCAATGCGGGAACTGACCTCACGATTCGCATCACATGTCGGCACCGCTGCCTCCTCCCATTTTGCTTCGACCGCGAGATCCGCTATTTTACGCGGCAAAAGGCAGCGCCGACTGACGATCGACCTGAAATGACGTACAGATCAGCCGACCAAGGGGATTGACCTCTAAAACGCTTTTTTTCATTGGCAAAAGTAACCGCGGTACTTTGCTAGGAAAGTGTAAATTGCAAAACAAAGAAATCGCTTAGCAAAAAAATCGGCGTCTGATAGAGTCTGATAGGGATAGCGGCTTTTTTCAGCCGAAAAAAATTAGAATGTGTAAATACCGAAATCGGGCGACCACCATTTCCGGCCGGCGGCTTTTGCGAAATCGACCACCATGACGAGCATGCTTTAAACTATTTCGCAGCATAAAACCGCTTCATCCCGATGCACCGTTAAATTCTATGGCCCCCAACGGCCCAGAAACGGGCTTCAAATGACAACTTCTGACCCTCCTTTCTAATCAATCTCGCGGACTCCCGGTTCATCCATGCGCATGAAGTCAGATTCCCCATCCCTGCTTCTACAGCTTCGCGGACTTTGGTGGTCCCAGGTTCCCCCTACGTCTTTTTATGGCGGAAAAACAAAAAGTCCAGGAAATTTTGCCCCACCCTGTAAAGTCCCTCTCGCCCTTAAAACATCCTGGCAAAATTTTTGTAACTTGAAAGTACAAAATTGGGCTCCACGGCATTTGCACGCCGACCATTTGCGCCCCGACACTTGGGCCCACGACGCTTGCGCCGCGCAGTTTACTATGGAATCGGGGCGCAAGTGTCGCAGTCCGAACAGACGGGCGCAAGTGTCGAGGCGCAAATGGTCGGGGCGCAATTGTCGTGGCATCACAAATTGAATTATTCCCTCCCAACCATCCCGAAAATTTGGGCGTCCGCGTAAAAAGCCCGTTCCCCCACAGCACAAACCCGCTTGATTTTATCTTGTTATCAGTCGCAAGCTGCATAGTCGCATCAGCGATAGATACCAACATGTTACAATAAGTCACCCCTTGGGACCCCAGACCAGATGAAAAGAAATGCCGCGCTACAGCACCGAAACCGAAACCGAAAGTTGACCTCTAGATTTTTACGTACCGTAATCCTCTGGTAACCCGTTGCAACGTGATGTGTTCGCAGATGGACACTTGGTCGAGGACCGACGAGATCAATGCTGACGGAAGTTCACCGAATGGAAACATCGGGAACGTGGGTGTTGTCTAAGATGACTTTCGACACAACGAATGTCACGTTTATAACCCATTATACAAAACACAAGGATAAAAACCCATAAAATACAAGGATAAAAAACAAGGGGAGCTATTGATGTTGGGGGAGCATCTTTTTTGCAGAACTTTTCAGGGATAAGCTTGTCTCCAAGCCTGAGCTAACCAAGCCAAAACCAAAACCCCCGGAAGGCTAAACCCAGACTAAGCCTAAGCTAAACCAAAACTAAAACCTAAGCCCGAGCTAAGCCTAAGCTAAGCCTAGGCCTAAGCTAAGTTAAGCCAAGCGTACGAAAGCGGAAAGCTAAGCCTAAGCCTAGGGCCCCAAAAAAGAAACCGTTCTCGGGTTCAAATAGAGTTAGGAAAGTAAATTTTCCCTAGAGTTATTCAAACAGTTTTTTTGATGTGCTATTCGATTCCTAACATCGCGAAAACGCGAAATAACTATTGGTTGCAAAAGTGTAAATATACGATTTCAAGGCTACGGAACTCGCCGATCCGAAGAAGCGAATCACGTCAATAGAGAAATAGAGCCGAGGCGAGTTGCGGTTTGGGTTTGACTCGGCAACCTGACATTCCCTCTATCCGGATCGGCGCATCTGCCTCCCCTCGACAAGGTGCCGCGCTACCTCGCTATTCAAATTGATTTACCGCCTGAATGCCCAATTTCAAAACGCCGAATTTCCCCAAGGCCAATTTTTTAAGACGGAATTTTGATAACGTCGAATTTCAAAACTCCGAATTCTGTTTATCCATGTTAATATGCCATCGGTAAACTCGAAGCGTTGGTCATATGCATATCCCTATCCAGCATAGCGCGTTATTGCTCATTTTCGTCTTGTTCGGCTCCTCTGCGTAGTGTAGTGTTTTGTAGTTGGTCTTCTGTCATACAGAAAGCCGAATTTTCGACATTTTTTAGTTTGTAGACTACTTATACCCGTTTTTTTGCGAGAAATTCGGACACTGGGTGGCCGAATGTCGGCATTTTGTAGTTTGCAGTTTGTAGCCTGCTACACAAAAGACCCGAATTTTTGCAAAAATTCCGACGAGTGAAAGCTCTCGTAGCTCACAAATCAAGCACTTTATCACCGCTCAAAATTGTCAGCAGCGCAAGGGTGGGCCTTTTTTGTTCAGTTCCGTCTTCTACGCCTCCTCAGCGTATCCTTCGCATCCGTCGGCGCCAGTTTACGTTTCGGGGCCTCTTTCTCGGGCTTAAGAGCGACTAAAATATCGTAAAAAATCAAATAACTGAAATACCGTGAGTGGAGGCCTTGCTTCTATGCAACGAGTAGACGAACATCACTTGTTGAACGAGTCCGGCGTGATGGCCAAAGGTGGTACGGTAGAAGTCGGCTGCAATATATTACTGATTGTGCGTTAATTCAAAAAAGAACAGCACCGCAGGTTGTGAAATTATGAAGGTCTCCCCTGCCTTGAAAATTCGACGCACCAATTATTCGATAATCCGTGCCCGTCAAGGCCCCATCCAACTTCAACTTGGTGAAGCCGGCCACGTGGAATTCGTTGATGCTAATCTAATCAAAAAAATTTCAAGTTATATTTGGCTTTAAAACCCTTCGGATGTGGACATCAATCGGCACAGCACAGCCAAACTGAAAGCCCTGCAGCGCGATGCAGTCGGCCACCTGAATGGTTCGGTAAAAGGAATGAGGGTGAATACCTTTTTGCCGACACCTTGCAGCGTTTGCAGCATGGTCGTGCATTTTTCGTACTCTTCCAAACTGTTTCGATCGTAATCAGCGTAGAATGGGTGCCCTTCGTCCTCGGCCAGAATCTGCACCGTTTTGCTACAAAGAAAAATACATAAAATCAAGCACCGCTTACGCAATGTATTTAGCACGATAGCCAAATCCCATCTCTCGCAGCGTAGTAGACAGCTTTTCCGGAGATTCACCACCCAATTTCCAGATCCTCCGGGCCGTCGGGAAGGCGTGCGAAAAGTTTTCGTGCGTTGAGCGGAAGATCGGACAACCCTAGACTGCGTTCTTCAAAGTTGTTTTGCAAGATTTACCTCGTCTAATAACCGAAACCTTCCTTTATCATCAAATTCAAACGGATAGATTTCCTCGCCAAAGGTTGAGCACAATTTCCCGAGTAGTTCTAAAAAGTAATTGCCTTGAAGTGCGTAATTAGCTGCCATAAATAGGGTAAATTGATTAATTTACTTGTAATCCTTTCAATGTTGTTGTTGGCGCTAGTAATAAATGCGATCAGCGTTTCGAAGCGCTCCTGGGCTAGCACCCTGACCTAAATAAAGGTTTTTGAACCAGTTCTTTCCATTCCTACATGAAAAGCCGTCGGTGAGTGGAGCTCGACATTGTTTGAAGCCGCATTGACGATCGTTTTCAATTCGTCGACGTTCAGGTCGATCTAGAAAAATCAATGAATAGATTCTATTGAAAAACGAACGCAGAGATATTCTTTGATCAGACGCTCGACCTCGGCCTGTAGCATCTCAAACCTGCGAAACGCCTTCAATTCACCAAATCGTCCCGGCGAGAAGCCGTGCACTTGATAGAGAATCTGAAACGCATAACCGATTACGACACCGGAATCACGCACCTCCGATGAGGGGCCCGGCTCGGTCAACTCCAGCAACGTGCCCTTGTAAACGCCACAGAACGAGGGTTGATCATCGATTTTACGGAATCTGTAACAAGTACAAAATAGATCAAAAGTCGATGCAAAAACTCACCGAAAAGTCTGGCCGCCTTTCAGCGTGTCGGCCAAGTTGATTGGGGCACTCAACGCGATTCGGCCGGAGAGTCGGGCTTTTCCCATCCTGAAAAAAACCAATTAAAATTGTTAATTGTTTTGTTTGTTGTGAATTTGTTAATTTTTAATTGTTAGATTGTCATTAGGAACGAAAAGTACTCCAAAAGTTTTCAGTGGGATCTGCCGCCCGGGCAGCACCCGCTATTGCGCGCTCTCTCCACTGTACCCCCGCCTTGCCGCTCAAGTTTGCACTCAAAGGGCGCCGAATTTGGGGTTTGGGGGCTTGCGAAATGGCGATGGGAGAACGGTTGTAGTTTGTAGTTAAACCGGGAATTGCCAATGTAAATTTTTGCTTAGCCTAGTACGTCTTATTTTTAAACCCCAGAAGCCAGTTACTACACTTTAATGGGTTGTTTTTGCAGTATTTTCTCTTTTTTTTTCTGAAACTTTCTGAATTAGCACGTTTGGTAAACATAATCCCCCTTTTGCAGTGTAGTTCGGTGAAGCGAGGTCTTCCGGGCCCCCGTCAGCTAGGCAACTATTCAGGTGTGTTTTTGTGTCCAGCTTTTTATTCTTTGTTTTTAGAAAAGCATGGAGGTAATTGCCAACCAGCCCGTCGTCATCGACAATGGAAGTGGTGGGATCAAGGCCGGGTTCGCCGGCGAGAGCGCGCCAAAAGTAAGTTTTTGGCTCGAGCACGGCTCGATTGCTTTCTTCTAGCTATATTTTTGTTCTAGGTTGCCTTCGCCAACTATGTGGGTCGGCCCAAGTACAAGCGCGTAATGTCCGGGCGCTGGAGGGCGATATTTTTATAGGTAATCGCGTTTATGCAAATTAATTTCCCCCTCTAGGCCCGAAAGCAAAAGACAACCGTGGTCTACTTTCGCTACGCTACCCAATGGAGCACGGCATCGTGACGGATTGGAATGACATGGAGAAAGTGTGGCAATACATCTACAGCAAGGAACAGTTGAACGTAGGCAAATTTCGGTTTTCGTTCACACTTTTCGTTCCAGGTTTTCCCCGAAGAGCACCCGGTCCTTCTAACCGAAGCCCCGCTCAATCCCAGCAACACCGCGAGAAGGCCGCGGAAATCTTCTTCGAAACGTTCAACGCCCCCGCGCTACACATCCAAATGCAAGCCGTGTTGGCGCTTTACGCCTCGGGAAGAACGACGGGAGTCATTGTCGATTCGGGCGACGGCGTCACGCACATTGTCCCTATTTACGAGGGATTTGCCGTGCATCACGGGTTCGTTTTACTCACATGACTCTTCTGCCTCATGAAAAAGCGCTCCTTCTCTATTCCCCCATTTTAGAATCGAGCGTATGGACGTGGCGGGTCGAGATGTCACCCGATTCTTGAGAATGCTTTTGCAAAAAGAAGGCCACAACCTGCACACGAGCCCCGAGTTCGAGATTGTGCGCGAGATCAAGGAAAAGGTCTGCTATGTCGCCGCCAACTCCAGCAAGGAAGAGCAGAATGAAGGGGATAAGGAGGTGAAATTGGATTTTAAACCTCAATATTTGGTTCAGGTGAAATGCCAACTACCCGACGGGTCGTGGATGGATATGCGGGCGTCTCGATTCAGGGCACCTGAGGTCAGTTTCGTCTTGGGTTAAGAGCGCTTGCTGATAACTGGATTATTTGCCTCTTTCAGGTTCTTTTCCGGCCCGACATCATCGGCGAGGAATGGCCCGGCGTTGCGGTTTGTATCGACAACGCAATTCGGGTGAGACCATTTACACGTTTTTATTGCTGCTCGTCATGACTTCGGAAATCATTGTTTCGACATATTTATGGCTTTTTTGGCATTTCGAGTCGCGGAAACCAAACAAATTGCCAGTAGCGGTTTGCGAATTATTGGGTTTTAAAAGTGACTTTCGAAGTCATGTTTTTTTTTTGAAAAGACGGTGTTTCCCCGGTTTGTTTGTGCGTGTTTTGCGCTGTTGATCCTAATTTTTTTGCAGAAATGTGACATGGACCTGCGCAAGACCCTCTACGCCAACATTGTGCTCAGCGGCGGCTCAACGATGTTCCAAGGGTTCGGCACGCGATTGTTGGCAGATGTAAGGCTTTTGCTACGTTGAGGCGATCTGGTAATAAGGATCCGTAATTTAGCGATACGGCCGGAATTCCTAAAATCCCTAAATTTTTCAGATGCAAAAGTTGGCGCCGACCGACACGAAGGTCAAGATTTCTGCGCCACAAGGACGCATTCATTCGACATGGATTGGCGGATCGATTTTGGCTTCACTGGACACCTTCAGGTATCCATTTTTGCCTTTCTGTTTTTACCATTTCTTTTCAGGCGAATGTGGGTGAGCAAGAGCGAATACGAGGATGAGGGCAAGAAGATCATCCACAAGAAGTTCTTCTAGACGCCATCTCTACACGACCAAATAATAACTGATCCTCGGTATCACTTTTCCGTTTTTCTCTCGATGCCATCCCCATCACTTCCCCTCTTCGCTCTGCTATCCTTCTGCTCGCCTCCATTTCTCTGGTGATATGTCCTGTGCTATCTGCTTTACCGTATGCGCCTTGAAAAATATCATAATTGGCAGTTTGCGTGTTGGTGTGCCCAGCTTCGCTTTGTAATTCTGAGCTTACCCCCGGCTGGTGTGGCAGTTTTTGTGTGTTTCCTCGTCCGCCACTTCGCATTGTCATAATTTATCGGTTTTTCGGTTTGTAATGTATCGGAATTCCAGCAAAAAAAAAGAAATTGAAATTGCTCTGTTCGACCGGGTGCGCCTGGATTGTGTTTTGTGCGTGTTTTAATGTTTTGCCTTCATAAATAGTTTCGTAACGTGCCTGAAACCGTTTATGGGGCTCTCTCATCAAATTTTTGGCGTGTCCCGTAGTTTTCGTTGTAGAGCTTTCCTAATTGCCGATATGTCTCGAGAAGATCGAGCACCGGATTCGAATCAGTCAAGTTGTAGGTGGTGCTGAATCGTTTCGTTTCAGGGGCAACAAAGATCAGAAAAGAGCAAGTCAAGGACGCGGAAACGCTTACAAATTGTTCGGTGCCGTCGTCGGGATCGGCACATCACAGCTGCAAATTCGCAATTTTCGGCAGTATCCCGGGTTGGGAATGAATTTCGAGAACATGACATAGTAGGTTTCTGGAAGCGCAGTCGATTAGTTGATGAAACTATTCGTTTAAACTCGGCTAATCAAAGCCATAAGCGTAGTCTAGAATGTGCCGCACAAGGCAAGGAAAATGTCTTCCGCATCCATCATAGTGACGACTTTTAAAGGGTATTAAAAAGAAGACCGACTCAGCAGCCCGATGAGGAACTGCTCGCAGAACGGCTCAACCAACTGGAGGATCGGCAGGATGGCGGCGCGGCGGCGGATTTGGCGAACTAAGGCTTTAAGCCGAAGCCTAACTAAAGCCTAAGCCTAAGCTGGCCCTAGCCCAACGTAGCTCTATTGTATGCTGTAAAATTTGCGCAACCTTTTTTCAACTTTCAAATGGCCAAACTTTGCGACAGAGCCAAGCCCCTTTTAAAACAAATTTCCCATAATGACATCATAGTTCCGCATTGCGGAGAAGCGCCACATCCTCGCCAATTCCGCGGGTACCCTCTTTGCAAACTGGAAATTTGCCTAGGCTGCCCAGATACACCCCCAAGCCCAGCCTGTACAAACGAAATTGCGAGCTGTCTTTGACCCTCTCGTTCTCTCTCATCCCCTCTCTCTCTCATTCCCCCATCTCTCTCTCTCGCTCTCTCTCTCTCTCTCTCTCTCTCTCTCGCTCTATTCTTTTTCGGCTGACAACGAAACATTCTATTTTCGGCATTCGCTGCGGAACACGCGTCATTTGGAGCACACGGAAACTCTTTCTCTAGTCTTTTCCAATCCATTAAAAAAGGTTCCCTTTAAAAGCCAGTTTTGTGGTGATGTATCCCGATCCCGAAAATAACGTTTATTTTTTTAAGCTTTATCGGGCACTTTCTGGGTTTTACAACTCATGGTCTTTAAGGCCACGTTCCACGCAGTGTCGGTATCAGCGTTTGTCCGAGCCGGGAACTGTAGTACGACCCAGTCCTAGCGCTAGCTACACGATAGATTGAAGGATCAAACGAGAGACAAGGGTGGGAGAAATATCGGGCGAAAGCTCAAAATAAGCTAGCCTCAGCCCCAGTCTAAGTCTAAGTGGACTCCTCGGACTTGCGAGCTCTCTCTCTCTCTCTCTCACTCCCTCTCGTTCTCTCTCCTCTCTCTCCCTCTCTCTCTCACTCTCACTATATCTCTCTCTATCTCTCTCTCTCTCTCTCTCTCTCTCTATCTCTATCTCTATCTCTCGGTCTAGAATTGTTGTATACTATTTTTTCTGCTCCCCTCCACTAGTTTTTGCAATTTTGGAGCCTGGTTTCTAGGGGTTTGGCTACCTCGTGTTCAGTCAGATCGGCTGCCAAAAATTTTTTATCACTTTTTGTCGAGGGGTTCACGCTCCAGGCGGGCGTCATCCGGTCGGTTCCAGGTATCATTTATGATAAGCCCTGGCTTCCGAACGCAATTTTCCGGCTTGTGAGAAAGACAGAGAAGGGTGAGAGAGAGAGAGAGTGACTGACTGAGAGTTCTTTAGTTGGGTCCTACCACTCCGCCTGAATCTTTGATTTTCGATCAGACCCTCCTCATCCAAGTTGATCCCAACCCGGCACCAACTCCAAGAAGGAAAAGCTCCCTAGTCTCCACCTGCGGGCAGCTGCTGCTCCATTTCTTGGGGGTCTCCCTTTGGCCCGGGGCCAATATTTTAGCGGCCCCCGGGCCTCGCTCTCTCTCTCTCTCTCTCTCTCTCTCTCTCTCTCTCTTTCTCCCTTTCTCTCTCTCTCTCTCTCTCTCTCTCTCTCTCTCTATCCCTCTCTGAAAGGTCCCCTGCTCCCGTTCAGTGAAAAAGCGGAAAAAACGGGCTGTCTGGCCCAGGGTGGGCCTTTCCTCCCATTTAATCAGGGCTTCAACCGGCTACGCCTTTTTTACATCGGGCCCGGAGCGGAATGTTGAGAGGCCCAAAATACATCCATGCAAACATACACACCCACCGGATCCAGGCTTATCCCTACGGGGGAGTGTGAGCCGGACATTGAAGACGCGCTCGGGTCAAGCGGCTTTAAATGGCCCCGCATCGACCCTTCTCCTCGACTCTCCTCGACACTTCAGTCAAGCAATCTAGGCTTGGACCTAAGCCGAAGCCACAGCCACAGCCCACCCTAGCGGTTGGGCCAACCAAGCCTAAATTTAAGCCAAACAAAAGGAAGGCCTCTAAGTCTAAGCCCTAGCCTAAGCCCAAGCCTAAGCCTAGGTCAAGCCGAAGCTCAAGCCGAAGCTCAAGCCGAAGCTCAAGCCTAAGCCTCAGCCTAAGCTCCTCCTCAAGCCTAAGCGAAAGGCCATACCCATCCATTTCAGATCCATCTGGCTCAAATCAAGGACACGTGTTCGCAATTTTTGGCGTATTGCCAACCAGCCCCCCACACGCACAACAAAATGGATAAGTCATCAGCTTCAGATGGGGGAGACCGCTAAAAAGTGCCCTTTTCGTTCGCCCTTTCAGGCAATTCTGCCAAACATTCCAACGCGAGTGATGCTGAGATTGAAAGAGAGAGAGAGGAGGAGAGAAGAGAGAGGAATCGTGAGCGAGACAGAGAAGAGCGAGAGCAGAGCGAGCGAGCGCGAGATTGAGTCCCAGCTGTGCATACATTCAGGTAAAGGCCGATTCCGTGGGCAGCCGATTGCCAAAAACGGGGATTTAGGGAATTCTGAAATTGGCAAATTTGTTTAGCTTTTTCAATCGGGGGCTGCCCCCACAAAATGCTAGCAGAAATTATTTGAGTAACGTTTCGGCATTGGCAGTACGGGCAAACTGGCAGAGAAATTTGAGGAATTGAAAATTCGGGGAACTCGAGGGCAAGCAGGTTACCAAACATTGTCTAAAAATTCGTAAGCCGTACCGAGATGCCAGAAATCTTTGAGGAATTCGCAGTGTCGAAGTAAACTAGCAGAACTTCTTAGGTTACAAAGTTGCTATTTTTAATTTAACTAGCTAAGGGTTTTTTGTGAAATTTGAGTAGATGAGGGCTAGCTAGCAGGGCTTCTTTGCGGAATTTTGGAAGATCGGAGTTCGCTAGCCAAGGTCTTGGATAATGTGTCATATCCATGCAAGCCAGCAGAGATTCTTAAAGGAATTTGAGCAGATAGGGGCATGCTAGCAGGGATCCTTGAGACTAGCAGAGGTTCTGGGCGGAATTTGCGCACATGAGGGCTGGCTAGCAGAGATCGTTGAGGACCTTAAAAATTTCAGAGAGTTTTTCCAGCCGACCCCCGGGTCGAATTTTCTGGCGGCCCCCCACTTTGGCGGGCGGCCAGCGCATTTCGCAAAAAGCTCCATGGGTCCCAGGGCCCCCGGCTGGCAAAAAGGCCGTCTGCCCCGTTCGGTTTTTTGGGGGAGCGGCTCGTAGCGTCTCTCTCTCTCTCTCTCTCTCTCTCTCTCTCCACCGCAAAAAAAGTCTGGCCCCCAGCCAGCCAGAAGAAGAAACCATTGGGGCGCCGGGCTTCAAAAAAAAACTGGGGGATCGATCCGGGTGTCTGGGTGCTCTCGCCTGGCCGCGCTCTCTCGCCTCGGGTCTCATCGCCTGGGCCCTAGGCTGGGCCCTTGGGCCCCAGCCAGCGGGGGCCCGGTCTGATGGTACCTGGCCGGTCAGTGGCCAGCGCTTCTTCTGATGTCTTTTCCTCCCATTGTCCCCTTTTGATGGGATTTGGCAGCTGCTGGGGGAGTGATTTTGCTATGGATTTGAAGGTTCAGGGTCCCTTTAAAGTTGAAACTCCGTATCACTCTTTTGAAGGCGTAGGTGGCTAGGCAAATCCAGGCGCCGCTTCCTTGTAGGCTTAATTACGTTTAGTTTTAATTACCTTTTCCTTTCTGTGAAAAGCCCAGGTGTCCGAGCCCCTTGACCCCCCTAAGAGAGACTAATCTTCGAGCTAACCGTTACGCCACGTTGCCGTGAGGTGAGCTTCCAGATTAGCGTATGCAGAGGGTCAGCACAAGTGCCTGGTTTGCATAAAAATATCTCGCTAGAGGAAACGTTAGCTTGTAAGTAATTGTTACCTTGTCAGAATGCTTCAATATGCTGGGTATGAGGAAAAACAAGGTTTTTTTTATGATTTTTGACCACCCCTACTCGACCCGAACAAATGTATTTGCCATACATTGGATAGCACATTCCAAGAGCCTCATTTTTATATCTAAACTTAAATGGCCCTTTGAAAGCGCCATGAATTCTCAAAAAAACCCAAAAAAGATTCAAAAAATTTCCTACTCTATCGTTGCCCAACTAACCTGCCAAATTTGGGCAATTTGCGGGGCAAAGGTCTATTCTCTGGTCGGTTTCCGCTAATTTTCATCAAAAAGAGTAACAATTAACCAGTTATGCTACTCTAAAATCGACCCCTTTCCCCGACTAGGTCTTGACAACTACGCCAAACCTATCTAATCCTCATAACCGGGAGTCACCAACCGGAGTTAGAGACAAACAGTATTGAAAAACATAAAAAAAAATCAAGGAACACGTCGTTTTGAGCGCCGCGTAGCTGTCTAGACCCTAGCCGAGCAAAGGGGTCGATTCACACGCTGTCTAGTCGTGTTAAAGGCGCGTGTCAGCTAAAAAACTGCATTCTGTCCTTTTAATACCTTCAAAAAACCACTAGACAATTTTGGAGCCGATCCCCCGCAGTTTTTCCCGACGCCCATCACATTTCCCAGGGCCCTGGCGAAAAACGGGCCGGTCATCCGTCTTCCCCTTTCTTGCCGGCCAAGGTTTTTTTCGGAGGGTTGCCCTGTCTTTTCCGTTTTTGTCTGGATCTCTCACTTTCTCTCTCTCCTCTCTCTCTCTCTCTCTCTCTCTCTCTCTCTCTCTCTCTCTCTCTCTCTCTCTCTCTTCCTGTCTAGCATGTCTGCGCGCGCGACAAGCGCGACAAGCTGTTGACAGTTGAGCAACAGCGCGGCAAGACAGTTGAGCGCGCGACAAGCGCGCGCTCAACGCACATCAAGGGCATCCTGGGCCCTTGTTTCTGGGGGTTTTTCTAGCACTATATCTCTCTTGCTATCTCTCTCCCTCGATCTCTTTCTCTCACTTGTGGCCTTTTGTGTGTACGCCACGTTCCGTTCGGTCTACCGTATCCCGTCCGGGCCAGATTTTGGCGCGAAATCCCGGGAAAGAACGGAAAGAAAAACTTTCACGGATGTTTGCCGAGGGGTTCAAGGCCGTTTGTCATTTAGCTGGTTCTAACCCTCTCTCTCTCTCTCTCTCTCTCTCTCTCTCTCTCTCTCTCTCTCTCTCTCTTCTACTGTTATGCGGAACTGTCGGAACCGGGGTTACTGTGGAGCTAGGGGATTCAGAGAGAAAGAGAGAGAAGAGAGAAAAGAAAGATAACACACACCGATATCTTGCCCGCTTCTCACACTTATCCCAAATGGCAGCCTAGCAGAGATTCCTGATTCACCCCGCGTCTGGGGGCCCCATTAGATGAGACAGACAAAAACCCATTTAACACGTATGGGGGCTAAGTGTTCGGAACGGAATGTCGCTGGGAATTTGTCGGATGGCCACCTTTACATAGTTTCCATGAAGCTGCCCGTTCCATTCCCAAATGATCTCTGCTAGCCTGCCCCTTCCATTCCTAAATGATCTCTGCTAGCCTGCCCCTTCCATTCCCAAATGATCTCTGCTAGCCTGCCCCTTCCATTCCCAAATGATCTCTGCTAGCCTGCCCCTATTTTCTCCTCTTACCCCCAATAAAGCCCCGTTCGTTACCGGAACCCCAAAAAAGAATAGTGCTCCTAGCTGAGCTTTCGCTCCCTTACCGGGTGGGCTCAGATCGCGTTGCACTTTAGGGGCGCTCGCCACAGAGGTCTTTAGGGAAATGAGAGGAAGGGGCACCCGAGTAAGGGCGAGCATTTTTATGGGGGTAGAGGCTGGTGCTCCTGCTGTTGCTCCTCTCTCTTTCTCTTCTTCTCTTCTCTCTCTCTCTCTCTCTCTCTCTCTCCCTCTCTCACCAACAAGGTCGACGATTTATGCGTCTTCCACCTTTGTGTCTGGCGTCGACGACGAGGGTGGTCCTCCGCTATAAAGATTTTGAAACGAGATGTTGCATCGTGTGCTTTGAACTCGGAAAGTGAAAGTTGGCGAATCAAAAATTGAGAGCTAGAAAAGAGAGAGAGCGAGAGAGAGAGAGCTAGGAGGAATGAGAGATAGAGAGATAGAGAGCGATTGACGAGTGGCCGCAAATCCATCACCACTTTTCCCCCAATAATCTCGGCTAGCTTGCCATTCGGCAAGGAAGCGTCTTCGATTCCCCAAAGGATCTCTGCTGGCCTGCCCACAAATTTCATTTGGAAAAAGGCAAAAAACCGAGAGGTGGCGAACAGGGCCAAGTTGGCTGATGGATCTGAAGCCAAAGCCAAAGCCTAAGCCCTAAGCCTAATTCTTAGGCTCTCTGCCTTACCTCAAGGATCTCTGCTAGCTACCCTCACGGCCCCTGCAAATCAATTCCGGATACCGCACGTTTGATCTGACTGTTTGATACTTTGTGTTTTGCCGGGGTCAGATTCGGGCATGGGGGGCTACCAGACTGTTCTGGTTATTCAAATAGGGAGAGAGAGGGGGAAAAAAAAAACAAATTGGCCCCGTTTAAATTGCAGTCTCGGCTCGGGCAGTGGCGGCTTATCTTTAGAAATGCTATCAATAGCCCATACCTCACCCAACATTTTGGACCCAAAAAAAAAAGGGGGGTTGGGATGTTGGAATGTCTGGGTGGACTTGTTTTTTTCGGCCCGGGCCTGGGCGAATCAAGCACACCAGTTTACTAAAAAGCTTGGCTAAAAATTATCTATTAATAGGCCTGACTTTATTTTCCGGAGATCGACTTCTAAGGAAATTGAATAGAGGGGGGGCGAAATTGATTGAAAAATGCTCATTTCAATTTTGGTCGAAATGGTTTTTTTCAAAAAATCGACATTTTTCGTGTGTTCATTTTATTTCAGTTTTAAAAATAGCAAAAACAGTTTAGCTCTACTTTTTCTGTATCTATTAGAAAAACGGGATCATTAGAAAAAGGTTGGTTCCCCCCGATAATGCAAAAGAACAGATTTTCCAAGAAACTCAGACATTTGGTCTGCCGGTTGTCGTAGAGGCTTTAAAAGGGCCGCAAAAAGGGGAAAAAACCAATAATGCCTTGCTCCCTGAAAGTTTAAGTATAAGATTCGACTTACATCTTTAGTGAAGCTACCGTAGCCCCGGGTCTTTGATGTCATTTTCAAGCTAGCTGCGATTAGCTTTATCAATAGCTCTCTCCCTCTCTCTCTCTCTTTCTCTCTCGCTTTCTCCCTTACTTTCTTCTCTTTTTTTTGCCCCCTAGGGACACTAGGCATGGTAATTTTAAAATTGGGGCCCCTCTGCCTGTTCTTTGGGCCAAAGCCAAAGGAAGAGGGGGAGGAAAAAAAGGGGAAAAAATTATCCCCAAAATCCCTCACTCATCTCTCCTTTTCAAGGTTGGGGCAATGGGGTGTTGGGGACAGAAAAGTAGACAAGGCCCCCCCGCCTCTTAAAAAATTATTTTGCTGTTTTTTGGGGGGTTTCGCGGTACCTTTTCTGGGGTTCCAAATTTTGGGGGTTTGTTTTCGGGGAAATTAAAAAAAAATTCTGGCTTGCCCAGAATTAACTGAACAGTTTCCCCAAAAAATTTTTGCCTTCCCCAAGAACCAGCGGTTCTCTTGGGTTTTTAACTCTCCTCGAGGACCACTGCTAGCTCGCCCCGGAAGCGTCTGATTTCCACCGAAAAAAATCTCTGCAAACTTAAAGGGGAAGGGCCTAAGCCTGCCTAAACCCAACCTAATAAGCTAAAACCCAATAAGCCTA
>JBBGBA010000311.1:0-95546 GCA_038088335.1 Mesorhabditis sp. LJ9110
GAGGATAGTCTCGGTCTAGAAGGGGTCGCTTGATTCCATTAATGCGTTAACATCTAGAAATTAGAAATTAACGATAGTTTCAAATCAATAGTGTCCAAAAGTGAAGTGAATGGGGGTGGAGCGGGGTGGGGGGAGTGCAAGCGGACGATGGGGTGTTGTGTGTGTTTTTAGCGGAGAGGCGCGGCGTGTGGAAGGGTGTTCGACGGTTCGGTTTCTGTCCACCCCGGAGGGGCTATTTCGAGGATAGTCTCGGTCTAGAAGGGGTCTAGAAGGAGTGCTTTCGATAAATATTGACTCGAATTCCCTCCTGGAACAGGCGAGTCGGATTTGGGGTGGTTGGGATTTTTGGGAGGATTGGACAGGTTTTAGAATTTCTGGGGGTATATATTTTTATTAACTTTTTATATGTGCTGTAAAACTTTAGATAATCTACACGATTCTATATAGAATTCAAAATAAAGTTAAGGCTTTAACAGTTTTTGCGAAACTGCGATAATTTAAAAGGTTATTCGACTTTTAAGCTAGAAATCAGGTACCAATTTTTGTTTCAAAAACCTACCTTAACTGCCGATATCCTTAATCTAAATGATTAGCTACTTATAAAACTTACAATTAACACCCATAGCACCAATCTTCCAAAAAACTACCGTATCTTACAGTATTAACATCATCCAAACACCCCCGGTGACCAAAAACCAATATTGACCCCCGATTACCCTATGTAAAGAGTCATGCAGCGTAAAAAGTGAAGCGTTCGATCAAAAGTGAAGGCGGGGGCTGAACCCGTCGATGTGGAAGGTGAATCAATGTCGGGAACCTGGGTATAGAAAAACTGCAACCCTGCCCCCACACACGTGTAGTTTGTCTCTGCGGGAGGTCTGCGCTAGTGGAGAGTACAAAGTACACTCCAAGAAGGCACAGATATTTATGTTCATTGTTACCTTCGATTGTGCCCTTATTGTTTTAAATTGTTTACTAATTACAATAGTAAATATAGAATAGCAGGGAGGACATAAAATAAAGCTTATAAAATAATAAGCTATATAAAATCAATTTTTCCATAATAAAAATAGTTTTCAACACCGTTTTTCGGGCTATAAAAAGCTTTTATAATATTTTTCGGCCCTCTATCAAACGGCCTTTTAAAAATATCGAAAATATTGAAAATTCCGACTTCCCTTTGATCCTATTTGGTACCCATCGTTTTTGAAATAGCGTTTTTATGCCATAAAACTTTTATATTACCTTTTTTCGAGTTGAAATTAATCTGAATAGTATATTTTTCGATGCCCTATCGAATGGTACTCACAAAATCCCAGAGTACTTGATATATATAAAAGAAATAATGGGTGTAGCATTATAGTAGATAATTCTCAGCCTACAAATTTACTCTTTTTCTATAGTTTTCAACCTTAAAAATACATAAATAACTTTAGAAATATGGCAAATGACCCAATCCCATCGACGTCAACGGTGCCACCGCCAAACGACATGGAGATTTACGTGAGAGAAGCCTCGGAGGGCAGTAAAAGTGGCATCGATGATGATGGGGAAAATGTGCCCGAAGCCCGCGAAGTCATGGAATTCGAGGAGGACGCTATTATGACAATGATTAAAGAACATAAGCGGCATCTAGAGCTATTTAAATTTGATACGGTATGCTAAACGCAAAAAATTAATCCAATCCGGATTTAGGCCAGAGATACTGTCGAAAATTTTCGGGTCCGACTTTCGAAAATGCCGCAATATGGAAAAGATACTTGGGCGGCTGTTTGTAATTGTATAGCGCAGGTTTGTTCCTTTAATAGCTATTTCAGATCTTCAAAATCTTACATATAGTAACTTAAAAATTAAATTAATTTAGGTAACAATGGCCGATAAAAATTACTACCATTTGACGTTTCTAACGCCAAAACTATTCTTCCGGAAAGAAGATAGTCTACAAAAAAGCTATACGCAAATGACGTAAGTTAGAAATATAAAATATGTAATTTTTAACTCTAAACTTTCAGAAATGACTTTAAAAATCTTGCTACTGTTGCCCCGGAGGGTGGGGATTGCCAACGAATTCTATTCCAATTACATCAATACGTTAAAGTTCGATCACAAATGATAAAGTTTTATATACATTTGGGTAAGGAAGTAATAAAGTTTTTATACCCAAATTTAGCAAATAATGCCGATCGCGATTGGGAGGATATTACGCGAAATAGTGAGGATCTTTTGGAGAAGTCTGACAGGTAATCGAAGCTGAAAAATTGAGTATCTAAAAGTTTTAGATTTAACGATCCTGTTCTAAGCGGTTTGCACTCGGTATATTTCTGCGAAGTGGAGCTCCTCGTTATGATGCTACGTTTTCAATGCTATATTATTGACGGCAACGTAAGGATCCGCAATTACGATATAAAACTATTAATTTTAGTTAGCCAAATGCATAATGTTGACCAAACAAATCACTGACAAATTTGTGGATTGGATCGGAGGCGGGAAAGATCAGTTATCAGCCTCGTTAGCCGTTTCAAAATCGAAGAAAAAGGTTGAGAAATATATTACAAAGTAAGAAATAATTTTAAATAAAGAACTGGAATAGGTTTCGATTGGTTAATTGGTTGCTATATTTCTTCGACCATTTGCATGCTAAATTTTCGTTATATTATTTGGACTCGATGGGGCCATATTTGAATCCGATGGATATGGAAAATATGCTAACCAAACCGCACACGTCTGCTACTCAACCATGGTATTTATGTAAGTATTTTTAAACCTTATTAAACTATTAAAAACCTGATAAAAATATTTAGCTATGTGTCGCGATTACCTTGCAAAACGAACTGAAGAAGACTTCTTATATATTATAATGGATCGAAGCGATCGTGATGGTCCTTTTTACGGTATAATATATATACGATACTTGGGCATTAAACCCAAATTAAGGATTCAAATTCGTCCAAACTGAAAACCGATTTACGAACTCGATGAATTACATGGAACCTATACGAGGTCACGCCGAACAATACCCAATTCTCCTAAAAATCAGCAAGGTTTTCATGGTCGAATCTAATACACATCCGCAAATTCACAAGGTATATAAATAAAGCCGGAATTTTTATGAGATTTTTAGCATGACCCAATTTATGAAGAGCTCGATAATTTACTACCCAGGACCAACAAAAAATTCCACGAGAACGCGAAACACAATAGGGTAAGATTTTCGCAATAAAAAATTACATTAGCTTTTAATTTGTAGGCATATTACTGCGAGCGGCTGGAGGAAGATATCTACGGTATTTTTGCGGCTGTCGGCGTGAGGGGAAAAGCGGAAAGCAGCGTGCTCGATTTCTTGAATGAACTTGGACTGTTTGTCAGGGGGCATCGGATTTTCCAGGTATGGTAACTTCACTCACAAAATATACAATATTATTTAGACTCTAAAAAACTGCCCTCAATAGGATGAACTACATCTAATGACGAACCTTGGCTTTCTTGTTATGCACTTTTTGTTGTATGAATTCATCCGGGTTTTGCTAGTCACTGCCACTTTATTTTCTGGTTTTACAATGCTGTTGCTCAGTTTCGTTGTGATATACAGTGCCTTATAAATAAACTTAATAAAGTATATGTAAAAGCAAAAAATCATTTGAAGACCACAAGCTATAATCGCGAGAAGAGCCAGTAGGCCTGGTTTGCACGGCAATATCAGTTTTGTTTGTTTTGGCTAAGCTTCAGGCCTCGGGCTTTAGCTTGACTTTAGTTAGGCTTAGGAATTCGCTAAGACTTAGCCAATTGAGTAAGCTCAGGCTTCGGCTTACTAAGAATAGGCTTAGCCTAAGGCTTCGGTTAGGCTTATTTTGGCTGATTTTTATGATCTGCAGATTCCGGACTTGTCTTATAGTCCCAAAAATCCTCTCTACATCTCAGCCTTCCAAAATCTCCCGTCATTATTGTTATTCCACCCGTCCATGGTGATGTCACCCCATATTCCCACCCGGTTCATCGCGCGCACCATCCCCCTCATAGCCAGCTATTGAGGCCAGTAGCAGCAGCTCTCATAGGAGGATGGCCTTGGTATATATGAGGGTTGGTAGAAGGGGTGTATGTGGTGGTAGTAGTGGTGGCCTTGTCCTTCTCCCCCCAACGCTAGACCTATTCTATCCTCCCAGTTCTCCCGCAGTTCACGTATTGGGTTGCTGGTTGTGGGCCATGCCTTCCACCGAACAACCCCGGCGGGGAGCACACAATGTGTTTGCCTTCCATAATATTCTCGGGTCCGGGAACGGGGGCTTCATCGCGATCGATCTGTACAAGGGGTGGTTGACCTGGTGGGAGTGCTACAACTCGTAAGGGATTGCGATTCTGGATGGTTGGCCTTGCCATACATCTGTTTTTCATAGTAACAAACCAGTATACCTTCCGGATTTGGGCCTCCTTCAAGGTCTAGCTGATTTTTGTATCCCGAAAAATAGACCTATTTTTGCGATTTCCGAAAGGCTACACGATACGACGCGGGAGAGTGCTGATGTTGCGGTCTTTGAGCTACAGTAACCTTCATTTCACACGCGAAATAGCATGGTTTCTTTTTCAAAGTACAGAAAGTTTAAAGTCAGGTAATCGCGTAACGTTGTTTTTGAATTTTCTACCTTCAATCGTGTTTTTAAAATTCAATAAAACTTATAAATCGCTCAAAGATAGGATGCTTTACTCTTATGGAGCTACAGTAACTCAAGTAATAGCAGGCGTTTCATTTAATATGCATTTTTCTAGTCTATTCAATTTGATATTTAATTACCGTTTCAATAAATTTAAAAAACTTGATTAATTAATAGCAGCGTTCGCTGATTTTTAAGTCGGAAACTCTAAGAACTGTAGCAATCATGCTAATCAATGCGTAAAAATTGCAAATTCATCTCATTTTTCATTTTCTGAATATTTTCTGGAGTTTAAAGTTATAGAATTGATTGGAATACCGTAATTTTGAAGCTTAAATCTACGAACTGCACGACTTTAAAAATTTTTACATCAGAAACATCAGTTTTGCTTGAATAAAATACATAACTCACCAAGTAACCCGTATTTTTTGCGCATAATCTTTTTTTTCAATCCCGTGCTCCTTTATGATCCCTCTCCCTCCGGACCAAAGCCCTTTTCGAAGAAATTGTTTACCGCATTCCCATTATCTCCTCCAAAGCTTTGTCAGCGCCCACTCGCCGACCCTTTATCTATACCTATTTTCGGGTTTCGAATCTTTGCCCTATTTCCCCTTTTTTAAGCCGACCTATGCAAGCTGGTCGTTTCAAAAAATTTCAAAAATAATAGCGAAATTTATAAAAATCATTCTCCACATTTCCGACACCTTCTAGCCGTTCACCAAAAAGTGAAGTACACGAGGATCTGGGATAGCTGAAGGATTCGTATGTGAGAAAGGGGGCTGTGGCTCCTCGTTTCTGTCGCGAAAAAGTGAGCGGCGTCTCCCATGGGAATGTTCACACATATCATCCCTCCGCTCTGCACATCCGCTTCTTCTTCCCCCCGGCTTCTACCTTCACCTCGGGCTCAACGATATATGCATTTTTGCATGGGCCAAAATTTTGGAATCGCTAGGGTTTTTGCAAAGCTTGCCCAAAATTTGGTTTAAAAAATTGAATTTGATAATCTTATAATTTAATTTCAAATATTCGTTTTTCATTTTAAAATTCAAATTATGGACTATTTGCACTATTCTAGCACAATTTATGTATTATTGCATCTTAATAAAGTATAGAAATTATTTTGCGCGTTTTTGCGGCTTTTAAAGGGACGAGCAAGGTCCCGCGCGACGGGCAATTTGACGTCGTAATCAATTGCGGAATCAAAGGGTGGACTGGCGCGTTGCGTGTCGCTGTCGCGGCAAAATCCATAGAGAAGTCACGATCCGGAAATTACATGTACGAAATATAATATTTATTTCGCAAATATAAAATAAATGTAAAACTACTTAGCTGTTTTCTAATTTTAAAGGGAGCGTGCCAGCAAGGAACGCCTGCAAATTTTTCTTGTCTTTTATTCAATTTTCCCCCCTCTAACCGGCTCTCTCCCATTCAAAATTACATCCACTAAAATAGCCTCCTCCCCTCCCCCCAAAAAGGTCGCAATCCGAATCCCTAATTGCACCCTATTTTTCGCCTCAATCCCCTGAGACAGCAGCAGCACCCGCAACGTTCAATCGCACGTTTCCTTGGCGATCCCATGCCCTCCACAAAAAAACGGCCCCCAGATTTTGTACCCATCTTCTATTACCAAAATAGGGAGGTTGGCTGCTTAGTCATTTTGTAGTTCAAGGCTCCATATTTTCGCATTTCCGCTTGCTAAAATTGCAAAAATAAATTTGGATTTGTTTTCTATTTTTTTTTGTACACTGGCGCTCTCGGGTTTATTTGAATATTTTGATTATTCAAAACAAATTTGATACGCCAATTCGGATAGCTAAATTTTTTTGCTGAGATTCTTTATTTTTCATTGTTAAGATCGCAAAAATAAATTACCTTTGCTATTTTTACGATATTTGACGTTTATCTTTGGCTTAAAATTTTTATTTTAACGGATTTCAGGATGATTTAAATCTATTAAAATTAAACCACAACTTGTCCTACTGCCAAGTGTGAGCAGCCAGCCTTTGAAGTCTGGGGGGACTCTCGGAGTCCATCGGAATATTTTGACCAGCCGGGAGACGACGTTATGAATATTCAAAGGGGAAGCGATGCGCCCGGGCACTCCCCCCAATATGCTCGGCCAGAACGTGAAGTTTGACGGCTTTACTCTTTAGTCAAGTAGTGTTGTGGCTTAAAAATTAACGCAACTTTTGTCATAGACCTTTTAAAAATTTTTAGCCATATTTTGGGGCCTAGCTTTTTGCGTAGACATAGTTTTACACCCGCCAAAACGCACGTATTTGCATAGCCCGCATTTTCTGCAGAAGTCGTTGGCCGGGCCGGACGGCGAGAATGCGTTCCGGAAAACCCAATGCGCTATAAACCCATACCCATAACCCGAGAATGGGGCTAATTTGGATCGGCGACCGCGATCCGGGCACGTTTTTTCTTGGTCTAGCCATTCCAACAGATTTGGTTGTTGGATTTTTGTGATTTCCCGATGATTGGATATGTAAATGTTATTGGAAAATTCATTATATACCTTCGTTAATGCGAAAAAATATGTAACTAGGTATTGTAAAACCTATTTTTTGGCGATTTCGGGGCACCGCGGCGTGTAAGCATGTGGTTTTCGTAAATTTGTTGATGTTATTTGTTTAGGTTTGGCTTAGGCTTATGCTTCGACTTACGCCTAGCTTAAGTTAGACTTAGGCTTTGCTTCGACTTCGCTGGACTTAAATTTCGACTTGGACTTACACCTATGAAACCAAGGTATCACTTTCCTCAATCCTACTACCTTTATTTGTTCCAATACGTTCCCCTTTCCAAAAACGAACATCTCCCTTTCCCATCCCGACGATCAATTCCTGGCAACGATCGTCACCCCGTCTGAATCACCTCCTAACAGCCCCGGCGCCCCGAATATGGGCACGCTATTCCCATTGGCACTGTAGCTGGCAAGCGAGAGCTATTCTCAGTCAGCTCCAGAATACACCTCTAAACCTCTGAACATCTGGAACTCCAGAATACACCTCTGAACCCTCGATCTTCTGCGATTTCTCACTGATCTCATTGTGACCAGAACCCGGTGCAACCTCCGTGCTTTCTCTTTATAGCCCTGAACTGTCAATGTTTGCGATAACGGGTTATGACAACAGTTCGTATTGGGTGGGGCATGAAATGCCGAAAACAAAGGGTAGGGTCGGAGTTTCAGGTTTTTGGTACTTTATATTTTATTGTTGGTCCCAAGGTAGAGGAAATTTAGCGTAGTATAATGCTAATATCGAGCAGGTGTCCTTGCGCCTGGAGCCGCTAAATAGCGGTGACTAATCCGCAGCAATGGTGCGCCGCCCTTATAGCAATTAGGTGTATGGCGGGGGGCTGAATCATAGAGCGGTCGCCATATCGGAACCTTTCGTAGTGACGTCAATTTCGCATAGGTTGGCTGGGGGCAATCAGTTAATGGCTAGAATCTTTGCCTGAATTTTTGATTTGCCCTTTGAAGGTAGGAGAAGTTTCACAAAATTTCGAGGGTGGGAGGAAATTCAAAGTAGCTGACTCAGGAGAAGGGAGAGTCAGAAACGGTTCGATTTCCTTTTCAAGTCTTTCAGCTACACGCCGATACGCTATTACGATTGTTATTTAGGAGAGAGAAGAGAGAGAGAGAGAGAGAGAGAGAGAGAGAGAGAGAGAGAGGAGGAGCGAGAGAGAGCTAGAGAGAGAGGAGAGA
Source organism: Mesorhabditis sp. LJ9110 (assembly GCA_038088335.1). Taxonomy (NCBI): domain Eukaryota; kingdom Metazoa; phylum Nematoda; class Chromadorea; order Rhabditida; family Rhabditidae; genus Mesorhabditis; species Mesorhabditis sp. LJ9110. The sequence goes on from JBBGBA010000311.1 coordinate 8,356, forward strand.
GAAGAGAGAGAGGACAGAGCGCGAGAGAGAGCGCGAAAGAGCGCGAGAGAGAGGTTGGGGGGAGGTAGGTGGTGCCACGGGTAGGTGCACGTCATTGTTATTAGCTATTTGCATATGGTGTTGTGGTATATCGGGGTGACGTGGGGTATTTAGCTTTCTGGTCTCACTGTTTCGGTCTCGTCACTTCTAAGCACCGCAAGGTACCTTTAAAGTGCCAGGGAAGGTAGGGCTTCACGGTAGTCGCTTTTGAAAATTCTACTTTATAAGGTTTGTCAAATTCTATTACTTTAAAGGTTATTAAACCTGGAAATTTAAGCTTTAAGACTTGGCCCAGGTCAAGGCCTAATTCCATACCTTTGTAATAGACTTTTGCAAGCAAACATCTGCTACTCTAGCTATCTAAAAATTCCCTTTCCCATATACCTCTTCCGGTTGACCCAACCCCCCTCTCTCACACATGACTCATTCCCCCCTCCGAATATTATTGGTACCTCCCTCCCTCTAGCTATGGTGTGTTCTCAATGGTGGTCCAGGTGCATCCAGGTCTACCTCTCTCTGTCCGTTTGTCTGTCTGTCTGTCTGTGTGTAGGCGTGTAGGTCTATCGATCGGATCGGTCCTAGCCCTCCCGCCCCTGACATTCCCTGCTCCCTCCGGGTACTACTTTCTTTTGTGCGCCCCGCGCGCGCCCTTATCGCGCGACAGCGCGTCGCGTCCCCCTTAGGTACCAGGTAACCCATCCCCCCGCTCCCACCTGGACCAACGCCTGTGAATATACGGCCTTTTATTGCCAATTTCTATCCTATCGATTTAAAATTTGCATACCGTATCCTGGTTATCGTAATCTACGCCGATTTTCAGCTATTTTTGAAGTTCAAATCTCGTTTCTTACGCCTTTTTTGCGCTCTTGAACCCCGTATTTAGCACAAAAAAAAACAGATGTATTACTTATTTTGAGACAACTATAATTATTACAGTACAGTATCTATCTAATAAGCTGTTTTAAGCCCTTTTCTAAAATGTCCCCCCGAGCGAGTAACTTTTCTAGTTTTGGACAGTAATTTCGATATTTTCATCTACGAGGAGCCTAGTATTTAGCGAAAAAAACTAAATTACAACGTATTTTGTACCTGCAACAATTGTTACAGTATCCATTTACCATCAGACTTTAAAACCTCCAAAATATCCCCGGAGGGCGTTGCTTTTTTTAGAGGCAGAAACTATAGTGATTTTTTTTCACGCCAGCGCCGTTTGGACTGTTTTGATGAGTTCATTTCACTCCAAATCACGCTTTGATATCGATTTCGTCATGGATTTTTGAAAAAAGTAACTCTTACGCATCTCTGCCCGCCAAATCTTGCATGTCATCCTGACAGCCCGGCCCTTCTCAGCCTTCTCAAACGCCCGTGTTTGCCCCGGGAACGCATTTCGATTTATATGTCTGGTTGAAAAAGGTGAGGGAGGCCAGGGAAATTTTGTAGTTATATTTTCTAGAGTTATATAGTTATATTCCGGTAAGAGCAGCATTTTGTAGCAACTTAATAAAATTATGTGAAGTTTTTACCATCATACTACCGAAAATTTCACGGGTTTTCTCAAATTTCGGTTTCGTTTAGTTGTTGGAAACTTTTATGTTTGTGAAATCAAATATTCTACGTTTTGCGTAGCATAAAAATGTTAAATGCTGCCATAAAAATTCGCTTGTAATGTTTTAATGCGGTGCCAAGGTTTCTAAGGCCTTCTATATTTATTTCTCGACTAAATAACTTTTATAACTGTTTGAACTTTTATAAATTAAATTATAGTAAGTTTATAGCCTAAAAATTCATTACCAATACCTACGAATTTCAAGGATTTGAATTTTTAGGCCCTAGAAAGTGCATAACCTTCCAAAAATCACAAACCCGGTCGCAGAACACATTTTTTGAACTTCACGCTTTGGCTCTCCACTCTTCTCCACCCTTGTTAAAAGTTACAGTCTATCCAAATATCAACGTCCACCACCCACCACCACCACAAAAATTCGGCACCTTTTATGCTAATCCCGAGCCTCGTCGTCGCCCATTTTCAGCCAGCCGCCGCTCCTATAAGCGGTTTTGAGAGCGGCTTTGTGGCTGCTGCTGCCGTGTGCCATGTCTCCTCCTCACAAACCTTGTTCTTTCCCCCCGCCACCCCCTCTAAAGTGGACCTCGAGTAGCCTTCCCGCCATGGGTTTTGCGCCTCTGCCCCCGAAGGGAAAAATTCCCCCTCCCGGCCTCACCCCCTTCCTTTATCCGGCTTTTTTGGCCAAATTGCTTCGCATTTTTTGCGTGCCTCCAGGCTATCCAGGGTGGCCCTTCTCTATTCCACGAGGTTCACCCCCCGGGGTGGGGAGTTCGATTCCGGTCGTTTCATCGAAATTGACGTCGTTTCAGGAAAAAGTCAATTAACCTAAATTCTTGCGCGTCAATAACCTAAAACTAGTAATTTATGCAAATTAAATTTTTCCTTTTCTTTTGTCTAATTTTTATGTTGGTTCTTTTGCATTATCGGGGGTTAGCACAGGGAAAACCACTTTTTTGCATTGGTTTAGTTATTAATAGTGTTGTGAGTAAAATGTCACAAAATTGCTGGGGAAATCTGTGTAAAATGAAGTCTACTTTACAAACTGTAATTTTTATCGAAAACCTCTATTTTGTATTTCTGATGGAAAATTTGAGAAAATAGACTACGTTTAAAACAGTTCCTCGATTTAATTTTGAAAAATTTGAAAATTACGGATTGTTTTCGTTGTTTTTTCGTAGTTCGTTTTTCCCAGACCCTCCCCCCGATAATGCAAAACAACCGAAAACTGTATTTTTCATAAATTAAAATAGGAAATTAATAGATTGTAAAAGAAATCATCGCAGTTCGGAAGAAGTTTTAGTTGAGATTGAATTTTGTATACAGGGTGTCCCAATAAAAAAGGTCACGCTGACATTTTGCTATTTCAAGTCCGATCGACTTGAAATTTTGCACAGAGGTGCGGAAGGGAATTTAAAATGTTCACAATAACTTTCAGCCCGATCGGTACAGTAGTTTTCGAGTTATAGCAACAATAAACTTTATTTTACGTTTTTAACCTGGATTCCGCCGGAATTGAGCCCTGGAATGTGTGGAGAAAATGAAGCGCCGACCCTTTTTTATCCTAGGCATTTTTTATTTCGCAAAATACGGGTCGAAAATAGGCTATTTAGGTATTTTTTAACAAGGGCTAACGACGCCGATGTTAAGAAGAATAAGGGGTTTAGAGCCGGAAATTGATGCAAAGTCCAAAAAGATAGCCGAAAAAATGAAGCTAAAATGTGGGAAATACAGTATTTTTACAATAACTCGAAAACTACTGTACCGATCGGGCTGAAAGTTTCTGTGAACATTTTAAATTCCCTTCCGCACCTCTGTGCAAAATTTCAAGTCCGTCAGATTTTAAATAGCAAAATGCCAGCGTGACCTTTTTTATTGGGACACCCTGTATATAATTAGTTTTCGGTGAACTGAATTTCGATTAAGTTACCTCCACCCTAGCTTTCCGTTCCGCTTCTTTCCGGGGATAGCTGTTTTTGTGTTGGAAGGTTCGCGGGGAGTTTTCGCTGGGCAAAAACCCGTCGTGCAACGTGATAACGAGATGATAACGGGCTCACCATGCGCCTGACCCGGGGGGGAGGGGGGAGGGGGACTTCATTCTCACTGACTCAGCCTTCTTAGAAACAAACCCAATACTGGCTGTCATTCAATTTAGGGGCTATTACCTCATTGTATACCTTTGGGGGTTATTGATTTTTATTAGAGGTGTCTGATTCACGCTGAAGTACCGTAAAATTTCGAGATTTTATTAAGCTTTTTTGATCAATTCAAGGCACTCTAAAAGCTCGTAATTTTTAAACTTCCGGTCCTTATTGAAATGTCGAAATCTAGACAATTTCGCGGAAAATTCGATAATGGATTCAAATTAGCGTCATTTGCATAAAATGATCTTTAATAAGAACCATCAACCGCTGTTCTATTTAACTATGTTTTTAATTTAATTTGCATACGATGAACTTAAGATTTCAATAAGAATTGCCAAGTGCGTTTTATGTAAATTTTTTAAGAGTCGCATACAAAATACAAAAAAATCATATTTTTTTCTGACAACGTAATATGCATATTATTTTTTCTAAAAACAAAACGACGTATATTAAAATTCGAATTTTGAAGCGTGGAATTGATTTGCATAAAATCAGTTCGAATTTCTATACAGTTTTACGAGAAACACACCTAAACTAACATTTGTAATTTTTGATCTCCCCTTACCCGCCAGGTTAGAAAAACCCATCCATCACCTGTTTGATTATCCGATGGGAGAGCCCCTCGAAAAGCCGACCCGGGTCCCATTGGGACTTCCCGTTTGGCGTACCACCCCTCAGCCTTTGATGGAAACTTTAAATTTCCGTGGGATTTTTTGTTAGGCCAATTCAGCAATGCGATTTTCGTATGGTACAGTAGCCCTCCCGATCGTTTGTTCTTCATACGGTTCGTAATTTTGTCTGGAACCTTTCCTTCCCAGTCCAAAGTCCCCCTAACCAAATTTGAGCCCACCGCCCCGGAAAGAGTTGTCTCACTCAAATTAGGTTGCAATTCTATAAGTTGGTCTGGGTGACGAGGGGAAGGGTTCAAAAATGCCGACAATTAGAATACGGGGAGTCAAAATGCCGACAATCGGAATACCGGGGTTCAAAATGCCGACAATCGAAATGCCGACAGCCGGAATGCCGACAGCGAGAAGACTGTCGGTATTCTAGCTTCTTAGCTTATCGATTGGCTTTGGAATCAGCATTTGGACTTTCGGCATTTGGCTCTCTGTCTGCTGGGTTATTAAGTTTTTATTGTCGACATTTTTGCAGTAGGCCTTTAGACTGGCAGGATTCTGTCTTTTCGGTGTTATCGTTGTCGATAGTCAAACTGTCAGGTTTTTGGATGTCGGCATTTCAGCTGTTCCGGTTCTCACTTGTCGGCATTTCAGCTATTGCCATTTTGAGTTATCGGTATTTCCGCGATTACCGTTTTCACATATCGGTATTTCATCTAGCACCAGTTTCACATGTCGGCATTTTCGCTCTCCCCAGCTCTTCCCTCCCTTGACCAAATGGGTAGAGGTCAAGCCGATGCGAGAGGGTGGGGCCTTATCTAATGAGGCCCCGGGGGGAGACGGGTTAGTCTTCCCTCTCCGTTGCTCTCTTCCTCCTCTCCTTCCGGAAGCGAAGGGTCAAAGGGTCTTCTAGTCAAATAAGGAGCCGTCCCAATTTGCCCTCGGCACACTGCAAATACTCTATGCTGGCTGCCTAGCTCTCCTCCAACTGCCCGTTTTAGCCTCATCTCTTTTGAGCGCCGATTTCGAGCCGTTTTTCTGCACGGTTGCACTATAATTAAGGGAAAAAGGCCGAAAGGAAGGGGGTTTTCTTTTGCAGTGGAAATTAGGGATACGCCCGGTTTTAGTGGAGAAAAATAGATTAGGAACAATATTTGATTTTTAAATCTGATATTTCTATCCAATTCCATTACTGGTCTTTGAAATTTATTAAAAAGAATGAAATTTTTAAGTGACTAACAATCTGGAAAAGCGTATAAATTCCATTACCCAAACCAGGGCACTAAAAACCTATTATTTTTATATTTTTATATACTTTTCAAACCTATTTCTCAAATCCTAGTGGCTTTAAAGGAACTAGGAAGTCTGAAAACAGCTCACAAAATTTTGGATATAACGAATGCGTGGAACGTTTAAGGCGTGAAATCGTTGAAAACGTTAAAAGATTTGGTTGACCACAAGTTTTAGTGTTTGTAATCAGTTTGTTGCATCGAACAATACAAAAATAACTGTCATTTTTATAGTTAAGAATTACATTTTAAACGACACTTTGACACCCCGGAACTGCTAGATATTGCCTTCTAAGCCCCTTTAAACTCACCTAGTCCTCTAGAGAATTTGTAGGCTGAATATACACCCTCAAATTCCGGGTCCTAACCACCCCACTAACCCCTAAATAAGTTCCGAAAAGCACGTTACAGCCCCCATCCGCCTCAACCATGACGATCGCATAAATATAGGGTGCATGGAATTTTCGCGGGAGGGGGGGGGGGGTCGGCTTCAAATGGTTGAGAGGAGGAGAGGTCCCTCGGGCCATCTCATCCTCCCCTGCCTTCCCTCCTTCTCCACTCCAAAAGCATTGACCACTAGAGCCCCGTTGTGCCCTCGCTTCGAAGCTTAGCGGGGGCTTAGCCTCGCCCCCGGCATCTTTTCCAACTTTTTTGCCACTATATGCCACCATTCACACCTACCCTACCCGGGGCCCCTGGGCCTGTGGGTTGGCCCTAACCCACTGGCCATCCATCATCGCGCGCGCACCCCTAAAACACGAGGGTCTTGCTCCCCGAAAAATTGTCGATGGGGAAGGCGTTTATGGGGGGTGGTGAGACCAAAAACCTAGGGCAATTGGAGGGGAGTGATGTGTTCTTTGGGCAGATTTTGGGGAGGTAGGAATTGGATCTTATAAGTGGTCGAGTTCTGGAAAAAGTTCTCGCTATTTTTAGAGCTTTTAATTTACAAAATCACTAAAAAAGATGCTTCTCTCTCATGCTCTCGAGTTTCTCGAGCTCTCCCGTTCCTTAGGTCTGTCTTAAACAGTACTTTCAGGTGATAATTTCGAGACGACAAGGCCAGCGAGTTAAATACACACGTCACTTGGATAGGCCTCAACACCATATGCAAATATAAATGACGTTCACCTGCTCCAGCTCCCTCTCTCTCTCTCCTCCTCTCTCTCTCTCTCGTCCTCTCGGTCTCTTTCTTCTCCAGCTCAATCGCCCTCTCGTTCTCTCTCGCTCTCTCTTTCTCTCTCTTTCTCTCTCTCTCTCTCTCTCTCTCTCTCTCTCTCTCTCTCTCTCTCTCTCTCTCTCTCTCTCTCTAGCTCACGCTCTCTATTTTTCTCGCTGTCTCACTCTCACTGGAACAAATACCTAGAATATTAAATATGAACAGTAGTAGTAATAGCCTTCTCGTTATCTATCTGTCCCTCTCTGTCTTTCTCGCTATCTTCTCTCTCTAACTCTCAACCATAACTTTAAGTTTTAACAAAAATTTTTTACCCTCTCCTCACAATCCTCCTAGCACTCCTTTGCTTTGTTTATTCGAATTCCTCCTTGCTCTTGCTCCCCGCATCCACAGCAAACCCTGCCAATTTCCCGACAATTTCCCCCGACCCCTCCACTACTGCCCTATTTTGACCATGTAGCCATTTTCCACATTTCTAAGGCGTGCCCAAGATCAATGTAGAAGGCCCCCTTGTTTCAGCCTAGAAAAAGGAAGGGTTGGTGGCAGTGGACGTGGTAGTCAGAAGGAGCTTCTTCCACCACGGGTCCCCCCAACGCAATTAGGTGTATGCCGGCACCACGCTTGATTCGCACGCTCTCCAACAACCCGATTTTTTGCGCGGGGGGGCTTTGGCTAGAGAATTTTTGGTTGCACCGTAGACATCAGTGGGGGGAGTGTAATTCGGGTGGGAGTTGGAATTTAATAGAGGTTGGCAACTTTTCGGTTGGAAGGGTGTCTGGATTTTAGGTATGGATTTATCAAGTTGCTGCGACGCGTTTTGCTACGATGCTCAAAAGCTTTAGCAAATGTCGCGGCACACAACGTGTATACCCGTCCTTACATTGCGTAATCGGTTACAAAGTTTTATTTTAGGAAAGCGGCGCTTGCGCGTTGCGTGTCGCGGTTTCGCGGCTTTTCCCAAATTCATCCAAAATCATCTGAAATCTATTTCCAATGGCTTATTCCTTACCCGCCACACGCAACGCGTGAACCATTCCGTTGCGTAATTGATTACGACTCTTTTATCCTGGCCGAACGACGCGCGCGCGTTGCGTGTCGCAGCAACCCAAAATCGATAGAATCCATGACTTGTCCGTTCCTTTAAATTCTTTAGTCACCTCGCGCACATCATTCCATAGCGTGACGGATTACACTATTTTTTTTCTAACGTACGATGCGTGTCGCGGTAACGACACAATCCATAGCATCGATGACTTCTCCATCCCTTTAATTTCCTTATGTTTTCGCACCGATCAGAACACACAAATTGATCCCCCTCGTGTTGTTATTCGATTACCAAAAACTCCCCTAGGACTCCACCTTCAAGTCTTTTTGAGCATCATCCACCCCCAGAAGCTTTGTTCCCCTCTCCGATTTGACGCCAATTAGTGTCGGCACGGGCGAGGCGGGGCTGCGGGGAGGGCCAGCCGTTTTTATGGTCCCTCCAGCTTCATCCAGCAGTTCGTGCTCAGCCGCTCTTGCTCTAGTTTAATCTGGGCACACTTTTTCGAGGCGAAACATTCCGAATTTTCCCATTTTCCGGGCCCGATAAATTTTTCACGACACTCGGGCTCGTTTTTTGGTGGCTTGAAAGGAGCAGCAGGGTTGGCTAGTTGGGGGAAGGAAGGAAGGCTAGTGCTAGAGGGGGATATGTAGTGAGGTGAGGCGCCACTGCGGGGTGTGCGCAATCAGATGACCTGAGTGCTAGACGGCTAGGCGACGCCGCCCCCCCTTTAGCCACTAGCACCACCAGCAGCAGCCTCTTTTTGAGGGAAATTGGTTTTGATGGGCTAATGGGTGGTGGTGAGGGATGTGGCTTTGGACGATGTGGTTGCGTTTTATAGGCCGGGACAAGGATTTTTTTGGTTGGGGTTTAATTTCTGTCATTATTAGCATTTATTTTGTTGTTTTAAGATGTTAGCTTTATGTTCTCGTAGTTTTTAATTAAGGTAGATATAATTTTCCGAAGATCCTATGTCGTTTTTTAGGATTAGTCATCCTGATCAAGCTCACGACTCCGAAAACGCTCTTGAAATGAGTCATTTATTGACTTCCACGACCCTTTAAAACCATGCTGCGTCTTTTTAAAGGGACCGGCAAGGCCAGAGCCCATGGATTTCTTATGAAGCCGCTACACGCAACGCACGCGCCGCGTTTTATTGACTTGAACGTACCTTTAAAACGTTCTAGCCGGTTTTAGAGACAGTCAATGCATAGACGCTATGGATTTTTCTAGGGAGATCCCACGTGCCGCGACATGCAACGCGTCGTGACGCCTATCCGCGGCGACAGTGAAACTTTACGTTACGCAATGAAAAGACCAGCGCGCGCGTTGTGTGTTACGATCTGGCATAATCCATAAGGTATTCATCGCCGAAAAAAATCCATATCCAGTCCTTGACTGTCCCTTTAAAAAAATTTTCACTGAATTTCCATGTTCTTTTGGATAAATGTGTTTTGCATCGGAAATCTATAAACAATCTTCTTCCCACTTTTTTCTCGCTGAAACCCAGCCAAAAGCTATTTTGTTGAATTTTCCTAATTGCCTCGAGTCCCTCCCCTTTCTTGCACCCAACCCCCTCTGCAGTGATCGGGTCAGTGTTATTTAGCTCTCCATCCACAAACAGCCCTTCAAAAAAGGGGGAAAAGCCTGCTGCCACAGCTCCAACTGGCTGGCTGCCAGGGGGACTCTCCACAGTGCGTAAAGGTGAGAGTGGTTGCAGCCCTAGCAGAGAGGGCAGGTGAGTGAGCCTTCTCGGGGGTTTTCTTCGTCCTTCTTCTTCTTCCTCTTCTTTTGTGGTATCCTCCCCTTCCTCACCTTTGGTATGGGAGGGGGGAGACGCGTCACTGTTTGATCAATCGATCAAACACGCCCCTAGGCGTTGGAAGGTGGTGGGGGTGCTGCATTCTTCCCTGCGGATCCTCCTCCTCTTGGCGTCACTCTGGTTGTGCTGGAGGGGCCGGTACTTTTACTCGACAACAACAGATAGAACAGCTTGAAACGAGAACGATATCTTGATCTTAAAACGGAGAAAGATTGACCGGTTTTTCAGAGATACCGTACCCGTCACAAATCCTCAACTCCGTAGTGATACCCTAAATTCTTTAAAATGAAATAGAAGCTGATTTAAAGCCTGGTATTACTTTTTAACCTTTTTTTAACCGCCGCTTAGCAGTTCCGGAAAAACCCCGCCTCGATCAGCTTTTGATTTTCTGACTCCGCTTTCCATTTATGTATGCAAATCGGTTTACTCTGGTCCGAAATTTTTCTTTTTCCGCCACTTGCTGCTATATTTTTGGAAATTTTCCCTCTCGGTCGGCTTGTCCATTGTTTTTGCGGTATGATTTATGTTTTAAAGCCAAGCTAAAATCTAAAAAAATATTGTAAAAATCTTTTTCATTTATTTATTGGCCTGCTGCTCATTTTTAAATATCATTAGCCCGAAACCTTTTTGATTTCCGTCTCTTGCCGCTATATTTTTTTGAAGTATTTCTCTCGTACTCTTTTTCTACAATTTTTCTGTACCATTTATGTTTTAAATTAAGAAAGCCAAAATCAAGAAAAAGACGTTAGAAATTGGTTCTGTCAATTCTAGTGTAATTTTTATGACCTCTAAATCACTTTTATTACTATTTCCTCATTTCCTCCCTAAAAATTACACCTTCTAGCTACGTTACCCCAAAACGCCACCCTATTCCCCCAAAAGCATATCATTATTCCTTCCATCATATCTTTTATCGTCTCATCTTATTTCGACTCATCTCACGCGGGGGGGGTCCACAATGGCCATCCCTATACCCCGAGAAATGCCCATTCTCGGGCCCTTGCTCTCTCATTCTTTCTCTCTCTCTCTCTCTCTCTCTCTCTCTCTCTCTCTCTCTCACGCTCCATAATTTCCATACGGCTTCTCGTATATGATGGATTAGCGGCCGTTCCCCCACCACCAACGAACCCGAAATGATTCGTGTTTTCCCTAGCCCCAGGGCGACGACAACTGTTCTCTTCCTCTCAATACCCTCACCCTACCTCCTATAATCCCTCCCATCCATGTGAGGGGTCTCTATACAAGAAAAGAAATAAGAAAAAAGGCAATACTCTGGGGGGTGAGGCTGCTCTTGTTCTGTGTTGAGTGATACGGATATCCGGTTACCACGCCGCGCCCCCCCCCCCCCCTCAGCTAGTAACAACCATTTTCGAATCCGCGTCGCTGCGTTCTTTTTTACACAGCCGTTTGGTGGGGGGCCTGGGCAAATAGTGGAGTGTTGCAAATATGGATGTAGTCATGTCTGAATTGGGTGGGGAAATAGACTAATAATTGTGTGGTAAAATCAAGCTTGTTTTTCTGATTTTAACTAATTTCTAGCTGATGCTTTTATTGAAGAAGTGTTCATTTTGACATTGTGTACATATTATGTTTTTTTGTAGCGCAGAAATTTAAGCTTCTCTTTGCTTAGGCTTCGGCTTAGAGCTTCGGGCAGGCTTGTTAGGCTTCAGTCAGGATTAAGCCTGGCTTCGACCCAAACTTAGGTGGTCTTTTAGTAAATTCTAACTTTTATTCAATTAAATTTTGCGTTTTTAAAGCTCTCTAATTTTTCAAAAAATTAAGGTATAATAAATTCGCTTAAGTAGATGCTTTGCTTAGGCTTAGGCTTGGCTTACAAGGGAAGTGCACGACCGGCCCACGAGAAATCGTCACAAGACATAGTGGATCTGATAGAATCGGACATGGGGATTCCGAATCTGTAATCAGAATTTGCTAAATAAAACGCAGAAAAAAGTTATGAAGCTTCAAAGTTGGTAAAATCGCCCAAAATCGGACTTTTATGGGCCTGTAAAGGCCCAGGAAATGGAAATTTGCCACAACCCATTAGTGCATCTTGTTCAGCAGAAAAAGCGCTTTCGAATGAGCTATCTTACTTCAAGTTTACGATGATTTCGCGAAAATCTCTTCTATGAACTTGACAGGCCATACCCTTGCCCGTGAATCCAAAAAAACTTTTTTGAGTGAATTGTTTGCAAATGCTACATATTACAGCTCATTCGAAAGAGCTTTTTCTGCTGAACAAGATGCACTAATTCTTTTCTCCTCAATTCCGTTCCCCCGGTTTTTACGGGCCCTTAAAGGTAGCGCTTTTGGCGATTTGGCCAACTTTGATGCTTTATAACTTTTTTCTCCGTTTTATTTAGCAAATTCTGATTTCAGATTCGGAATCCCCGTGGCCGATTCTATCAGATCCACTATGTTTCGTGTCGATTTCTCGTGGGCCGGTCGTGCACTTCCCTTGTTAGACTTAACCCACTTCATAAAAATTTCCAATTTCCGTATTTTTCGAAACTCTGGTTTTTGCCTTCAACATCCTTCAAATTCTTAACTTCAAAACTTTCTCCACCCCCAAAAAAAACTTGTTTTTCTCCATGAATTCGACAGTAGCTTGCCTTCCCCTCCCTCTTCCCGGCAGTGTCCTCGTGCGAAAACCACCCCACCACCCAATATTCCCACGTTCCAAGCAGCGCCTCGGAAAGGACGCGCGCGCTCTTTCCGGATTCAAACTCCTTCCCGACTTTCTTCGCCTCCTCCCCGTTCTTACTTTTAGCGCTCATCCCCCCTTTTCGGGGGTTGCTGCTCACTCCCCCGTTTTTATGTGTGGCTTTGAATGGGTAATCAGGATCGTCGGCATGCCTTTTTCGGTGGCCACCAAAATTGATTTTTCTTGTTGACAACTCTGGCCGCATCCCGAATGCGCACTACCTTTTTGCATTTCGATGGTGGGGGTATTGTTAGGGATGGGAAAAAGTCGGTGGTTTTTTTATTGATTTTTTTGAAGATCCGATTCGTTGTATTCTGTGTTTTCTGCTTTTTTACAGTCTTTTTTGTAGTTATATTCTATTAAATAATTTGCAGCTCTATACAACGAAAGCCTGAAGGGCTGCCCAGCTTGCAGTTGAAGACCATGTCGTCTTTCTTCTGCATGCCCTTCAGCTGTAATCGGCAAATCGACTCATTTGATAGAAGGCAGTGTAATTTACAGGTGCGTATTAGTACGATTTATAATTACACCCAATAATCACTCATAAAATACGGTAAAAATTTTTTTGCAGACGGTCCCCCATGATGTCGAGCGATATGCCAGATGGCTGGAAGAGCTCCTCCTTGACTGCAACCATATCAAAGAGCTCCCAAAGGTATCGAAAAACCAAATGGAATTTGATTTTGTATTTTCAGTGTATTTTCCGCTGCACGAGACTGCGCAGACTTTCGCTGCGGGACAACGACATCTACAGGCTGCCCCCAGAGATCTCGCATCTTGTCAGCCTGGTCGAGCTGAATCTTGGAAGAAATGGTAGCTGACCCTAACTTACCTTACCTTACCTTATAAACCGAAATAAAACCCTTAAAAATATAAAACAACTGAAAATTATTTTCCAGACATCTCCGACATCCCCGAAGAGCTCAAAAACTGCAAGCTGCTCCAAATAGTTGACCTTAGCTCGAATCCGATTACGAGGTAAGTAAAAATATTTGTTGCTTATTGTATTCCGTCCAGGTTACCCGCAACTATCACTCAATTGCCTACATTAACGAAACTTATGCTCAACGATGTTTCTTTGACGGTTTTGCCGGCTGATATCGGGCAGCTGGCCGAGCTCAGGTATGCAAATTATACCCAACTTTGATTTGGATTTGAAATTCAGGGTTTAAAATTATTTTTCAGGGAGCTTGAGGTCCGTGATAACCTTATCCGGACTCTTCCGCCCTCTCTATGCCAATTAACAAAATTACAAGTGCTGGACCTTGGGCAGAACGAGCTGGATTTATTGGTATGTAAATTATCACAAGTTTATGTGCTTTTTAGCCACCAAACATCGGCAATATGCTGGCCTTAAGAGAGCTGTATGTTGATAATAATGATTTGGAGCTGCTGCCGGAAGAAATTACGAAGTAAGAAATATTTTTATGGTTTTTCTCCTCCTATGTAACTTTCCTATACTTTTTATTGTAATTATCTCATTCTAGATGCCGACAACTCGATTCCCTGGACGCTTGCGAGAATCGGCTACGACAATTGCCAGACGATATAGGCCATTTGGAACATCTAACCGAATTGAACGTTTCGAACAACTGCATAAGCGACATCCCCCACTCGATCGGGCGCTTGAAACGACTTGTCACACTCAAGGCCGAGAAAAACGCCATCAACCAGTTGACACAAGCTATCGGAAGCTGTGTATCGTTGGAAGAAATTCAGGTATCATTACTACCATTGCTTTAATAGATCTTTAGTTGACCTCAAACAACATCAGCGAGATCCCATCCTCGATTGGAAACTTGACAAGGCTCAAATTTTTACACATGGATCAAAATCATTTGACGACGATACCTCCTACGGTAGTTTTAAACAAGTTTTGAAACTTGGATACCTTTAGATTGGTGGATGTGCTGCTCTAACCACCTTGACTCTCCGAGAGAACCAAATTTCTGAGCTCCCGATGGACATCGGAAAATGTGAACGGATGTCGGTGCTTGATCTCTGCTCAAATCGGCTGTCCTACCTCCCCTTTACGATTAACGTCCTCTTTAAGTTGCAGGCTTTGTGGTTGTCTGAAAATCAGGTAGGAAATTTTTTTAACTATATCTATATTATGCTTTTTTAGTCCCAAGCTATGCTCAAGCTGCAACAAGAACGCGACCCCAGGACTGGCGTGAAAGTGTTGACCTGTTATTTGTTGCCCCAACACGGCGGACAAGCGCCAGGTAGGCTTATTAAAACGGTATACATCTATTAAATTCTAGTGTATTATATTATTAAATTATATATTATATTGTTTATAGACTATATTAAAACTTTATAACTGAAAATTCAGAATCCGAACGCCCGGCAGCCAAGCAAGCATTCGTTGGAGGACCCAAGGTCCACTTCCCTGATATGAACAACACGGTGGAGGAGGAGAAGGTTAGTCGATTCAAATTGTACAGCTGCCTCGGTAGCTGCCTCGGTACTGGGCTATTAGCGGGGGGGGGGGGGTTAGCAGCGTCGACAAATTTTTGTTTACCGCCTGTTAATAGCATTTTTATGGTGTTTTCGTACTTTTTTATTCCTATAAAGCCATACAACCATTTTTAAAATTTTGAAAAACCAAAAAATGTTTACTTTTTTAGTCCTTTCCATAAATTTTTTAGCTAAAAGCCAATTTTCGACATTTTTATACTTTCGATGCATTTTTATCTCTAAAAGCCGTAAAATGGTTGATATTTTCTGATAGAAAACTGAGGATTACTGGAAAAAATTCGTTCCTCCTTGCTAAATCCCCCCGCTAACAGCCCAGGCCGCTTCCTCTCAAAAACAAAGGAAAACCGCTAAATCGCACCCAAAAAGGAGCCCGTAAATTGTTTCAGACTCCTAGACGGATGCGTACCCGACAAAAACCTTGGTAACACAACAACCTGGCCTTTCCCTCCCCCCAAAGTCACTTGATTTTTTCGTTCGTCCATCCTGTAGGCCCTCGAGAAATAGCATGCAAATTGACGGCTCCGGCTTATGGCGGGCCGGACAAGCGCTTCTTGTACGCAGAAACCAAAAAAATCTAGAATCTAAAAATTTTTTCTTGAAGTGCATGCCGTCTTTTCGCGACCAGTTTCCGAGTTATATATAAAAACCCATTTTAATGCTTAAATTTAGAACATGCCGCTCGGCAACTTCGAGAGGCATGGAACCCCGCATCCGAAGCCGCACGCCGCCAAGATGAAGAAGAACACGATTGACGGGCATATTATACATCATGATGATGAGCAGGTAAGATTTAGATACTTTTATGTATCGTAAAATTGAGATTTATATAATATTATCTATATTATCTTTATTAAATTTAGGGTCACCCTTCAAATATTGCTCTCCAACCGAAACGGTCGACCGACAACTCGTTGGTGACGTCGCCGACGCAGTCGAATGGGGCTCCGGGAACCTCGTCTACAGTACTACCACCAAGGTGTGTTACAGCTTTAGGTATTAGCTTGCTTATAAAGTTCCTTAAGTGGGTCAGTTTAGGCTTAAGCTTAGGCTTAGATTTGGGCTTGGGGTTAGGCTTAGGCTTGCTTAGAATTAGGCTTAGGCTTGGGCTTAATCTTAGGTTCGGGCTTAAGCTTAGGCTTAGGCTTGAGGCTTTGCTCTCTCTTGCTTACTTTTTTCCTGAACGCTTCCGATTCATTTCCGTTTGGGATGCTTTTTAAGAATTTTAGAGCTTCTATACAAAATCATTAATTTTCAGATCGGCCCTCCGATTACCACCAGTCCCCGTCCAACAGTACGTCCCTGAAAACCACACAACCACCCCCGGCGACCACGATTCTGGCACGGCCACCGGAAGTGCCCACTCCTCCCAGCAACAGCTCAACAACTACGTAAGTCCCCTCACCTATCCTCTTCCGTTTTCTGCTTTCGTCAAATCGGTTTTAGTGGGCTGGTAGGGTATGTAAGGTACCACAAAAAAACACTCCAAATCTGGTGGTCTCACGTAATTACACCTGAAAAAGTAACTTTGTATCAAAAATTGGGTTAAGTCATGTGATTTTACAGTGAAAGGTAGCTTAAAAATGTGAATCACACTTTTTAATAGCTATTATAAAGTGGCTTACTCGTGTCTTTTAAATATTGCCTAAAAAACGTGGGCCACGTAAGCTTTTGGGATCGTGCAGGAGCGTTCCGTTGCCTTCGCCACCGGCACTGAAGAGGAGCACCGGCAAGCCCGCCTGAAGCGCGTCAACACGCCGCACTACGGGAAACAGAAGGCCGGCCAGCGGCCGACAAACCCTACTGAGGTACCCTGCCGGAAATAGCTTGCCAGTGGAGCTTGCTCTAACTATTGCTTCAAATCATCTGCCATTCGCGTGTGTCATTATAATAAACGTCGTGCCTTCCGCTTCCACTAACTGCGTGTGTGTCATCGAGGATTGAGAAATGAGGGCGAGAGAATGGAGAGTTGAATGGAGTTGAATGAGATTCTTGGTGTTGATGTTGCTGTCGTTCGGGGTGGGATTGGGTCTATGGGGGTTTAAAGAGACTCGCAAGGCATGAATATGGATTTTTGCTTGAAGATGATTGCATTAGTACGACCAATTTTTTCTTTTTTATTATTATCTCAGCACGTATTATATTATGCAGTTTTTAAAGGGATTGGCAAGGCCGACCCACGAATTTTCGGGCTATCGATTCCTTACGACTTTTTCTTTCTTCTTTCTTCCTTAAGGCGTACCGCGACACGCAGCGCGATTGCCTGCATTTTCATAGCGTAAGAGACCGCGGCCGCAAAGTGGCGCGCGCGTTGCGTGTCGCGGCGCACACTAAATATACTTCGAATCCATCGCTAATACATCTTCTGCGGCGGCGGCACGCAACGCGGCTGGTGAAACGACCCGTACGTTGCGTTTTGCGGTTCCAGCAAAAATTCTAGAGAATCCAGAACCTACAAAAATCCAGAGCCAAGCCTTTTCCGTCTCTTTCAATATGGGTTAAAAGGGGTAAAATTAGCAGGTAGCGGCTTAAAATTACCCCTAAATTATGATAATTTGGTTCAGTAATGTCTCAAATTCGGGATCCTATACTTTCGAATTCCGGCTCTTCACATCCCGTTTCCACCCCATTTTCCCAGCAGTTATCCAGCAATTACAAACACCGAAGGCATTGGGGGTGCAAACGTGTTTCGCTACTCCTCTCCTCTACCCGCCACACGCATGTGAGGCTTGAACAAAACGCCGGCTACAGATGTTGGGGTCACCTCTTGTTTTCCCTCGGCCATGATCAGAGAAGTGCGGCGGACTGGGCGGGTTGTTTGCCTCCTACTACTCCTCCTCCTCCTCTTCCCGGGGATCCCATTCCGTATAGCAGTATTTACCTGCGGAAACAACGTCTTCTTCTTCTCCATCTACCCGTTGGGGCCCACATTGAATGCCCTCGGCTCGTTTTTATGGGGGGCCCGCCGCCCCGTTTTGTCTTACCCTCCAGGGCCCAAGTCCGTCTCTTTTGAGTTTGTCAGCTGTTGTTCCGTCAATACATCCGTCATCACACCCGGCTTTAGGCGGCTCAGAAGGGCTTTTCCCGGGCCCCGAACTCGCTCTCGGCTTGACTAATTTCAGTTTTGGAACCGGCATTTATGTATTCCGTAGTGCTGTCGTATACAGAGCGTTTTGAAGGAAAAACAACGTCTTCGAGCCGTTCGGAGGAATTTCTGATTTTTATGATTTTTGTAGCGATTGAAAGCACTGGAAAATGTGAAAAAGGGTGCGGTTTTTATAGAATTTATACGTGTAAAGAGCTTATAGAATTCCAAAAAAATCTAAAGTTTTCATTTTGGAAATTTTTTATTAAATTATCAATTTAGCAAAATAAAGCCGCTTTCTTTTGCGCCTTTTCGAGAGCTTTCTAATGCTATAAAATCATGCCAATCCGACCTTCCCCGAACTGCTAGAAGATGTTGTCCCCTCGACACCCCCTGTAAAACTATACTTTGGCTGTAATTTGGGGTGCGCACGGTTTTCTGCAAGCTTTAAAGAAAGTGATAGCCCCGAGCCCTCAAGTCGTTTGTCCCCCCAAAAAAATGTTTGTGTACTCTGTTGTCCATGTCGGCCTTGCAGACAGCCGTTCCGCACCCAGCTTTGCACCCAACCCAAACCGCACCAAAACGTTGGCTTATTTGCAGATGAACCGATCGTCGTCCTCACTCCGCGGCGTGCCCGAGACGCAGATACTTTACATCACCGTGAATCGAGATGAATCCGGAAGTCTTGGGCTCTCCATAGCCGGAGGGATGGAATCTACACCTTACAAGGAAGGCGATCAAGGGCTGTTCATCTCCAGAGTCACCCCAGGTGGCCCGGCAGACAGGGCTGGACTTCGCCAAGGCGACAAGCTGCTCAAAGTCAATGAAGCCGACGTGGTCAACGTACGGCATGACGTGGCCGTACAGAAGATGCAATCCAACAGGGCACGAATAGAATTGACCGTCCTGCGCACAGATGAAGCCCCGGCGGCCAGCTCGATTCGAGTAAGTGACCCTCACCCCCAATGCACCTCTACCCCCTATTGCTTCTCCCCCTTTCACGCACACACCTATATGTGCTATACAGGGTTGCCCATGAAAAACTACTCTAGCTTGGTGTAAAAGTATCGGATCGTAGTCGTAGTTACACAATTCGAAAGCCCTTTAAATGGTGAGTTTGCAACAATCTTTAAAACCATGTTTTTACTTACTAATTTCTTTTTATAAAAGTTTAAAACTGTCAGGAACGACAACTTCCGGTCGTTTTGTTAAGAAAGTAGAGGCAAATTAGCTCGTATGCAATTTTACAAAATTTAAACAAGTATACCAAATTTCACAAAATAGTCATTTCCGGTCATTTTGCCTTAGTAACTTAAGACCAATTAGCTCGGAAAATTTTACAAAATTGCTTGTAAAATCGCTCATTTAAATAAAAACATGGTTTTTAAGATTTTTGCGAACTCACCGTTTCAAGGGCTTTTCAATGGTAAGAACATCATTCCGATCCGATACTTTTACGTCGAGTTTTAGGGGCTGTTTTTGATTGGCACACCCTGTAAGATTTCGGCAAAAACCAGGCACTATCTGTCATTTTTCGGCTCTATGTTATACATCCGGGCGGTGCGCTTCTGGGGTGCTTTCGCTGAATAGAGGCTGATTGATGTGCTATAGATATATCGGGGCCGGCTGGTAGACTAACACTTTCGGTTAACACATGATGGGGATGGTGTTGAATGAGCGACTGGGGCTGACGGACTGGTATGGTATGACCGGACGTTAAGCTTCAGGAATCTGCCTCAAATCACCCACCGAATGAAGGCAAGGTTATAAGGTATCTTTTCAGCAATCGCCGAATGTGAGTCAATCGTTGGATACCTCGATCAGATCGGAGAACAATGATAGCTTGTCGCGGGAGACCGTTACGACAACTATCAAGGTCAGTCAAAAACCATATTTTTAAAAATGTCGAAATTATAAAATTATAGAAACTTCTAGGGCCGAAATTTATAACCATATTCTAGCGTGATTCTGCCACTGGATCCCCAGGCTTCACCATCGCTGGAGGAACTGGGGTCGGAAAGGACCTCTTCTACATCTCTCAAATCACTCCAGGTGGAGCTGCAGCTAAGGATGGGAAAGTTCAGGTGAGTCCCCTCCCTCCCCAACATTCAATTTCTTTTTTTTTAGATCGGCGATCGTGTATTGTCCATCAACGGAACCTCCCTCCGAGGAGCACGTCACGATCAAGCCGTCGCCCTCCTGACTGGCCACGCTGACAGCGAAGTATACCTAGTGGTACAAAGAGAGCGACCATCCCTGACCTCTCCCCTACCCCCGGCTGTCACATCGCCCACAAACACCATCGCTCCTCCCACAATCGCGCCAGGCCTCGTTCGTGCTCCCTCAAGAAGCGCTCCCCTGAATCTCCTTGGGGATACGACGTCCTGGGACGGTCACGAGGATGAGGTCGAGCTCACAAAGGACGGCCAATCGCTTGGTCTCTCCGTCGTTGGTGGTGCTGACCATTCATCACACCCATTCGGTATCAAGAGCCCCGGAGTGTTCATCTCCAAGATTGCCGTTAACTCGCCCGCGTCGAAATGTGGGCGGCTACGTGTCGGTGACAGGATCCTGATGGTAGATTAGCCATAAAAATTGTAAGTACAATTATTTTAGGTCGATCGTACTGATGTCCGTACAGCAAAGCACGCCGATGCCGTAGCTGCACTAAAGCACAGCCAAAACAAGGTGCTGCTCCGGGTTCATCACGATCCACAGCCAGCAGGGTTGAAGGAGGTAAGCAAAAGTCGCAAAAAATCTTGAAATTACAATAAATTTTGCAAAAATGCTTTTTTATGAAAAATTAAATTTCTCGGCTAAGGGTCATTTCTATCATCTAATTTTCTATTTCTAGGCTACCGTACTCCGGCGAGAAGGCGGCACTCTGGGCATTTCGATCCACGGAGGGGTGAGAAATACCCCCGCCAATCCGCACGACTCGACCGATGAAGGGATATTCATCGAACGTGTTGAGCCGGGCAGCGTCTCCGAGGCCGCCGGGCTCGTTCAGGGATTACGCATTATCGAGGTATGTCACGAAAACCGCTTAGAAATCTTAAAAAACTCCCAAAAACGAGCCGCAATTCTGCGGCCTTACATCTAATCGTCCCCGAAATGGGACCAGAGCTGTATCAGCCCCTAAATAACAAAATTTCTGACTTAGAGGCCGGTAGTTACGGTAGATCTTGAGTTACAGCAAAAATAAACTTTATTTTACATTTTTGAAAAGGTTCTCATGAGATAAGACAACCTAAGTTTAAGTGAAAATGAATCGAAAGACCTTCTTTACCATCAGACATTTTTCCGGATTAAAATTAACAAATAAGCCTCAATTTCACGATTTTTACAACGCAAAATTACCCAAAATTTTTAATCGGCATTAGGGGTTTAGGGGAAGCGGAAGCCGATGCAATTCTATCTAAATTCGAAAAATATAACCGAAAAACTGTTTAAAATCGCGGGAAAAAAAACAGTTTTTTCGTTGTGACTGGAAAACTACTGCAGCTATAGGGCTATAAGTCAGGATTATTGTTGTTTAAGGTTTGATACAGACCTGGACCAATTTTAGGACCGATCGGAAGTAAGGTGACGAAATTCGGGAAGGGTATTTTTGGGACGTATGAATTTATATGACGTTTCTTCGGCGAAATGCAACAAAAACAAAACAAAAACTATAGGTCAACGGCGAAAGCTTGCTCGGCTGTACCCAAGACGAAGCCGCTGGCTCTCTTCGACGACACCCCGAACTGAAGATGCTCGTCTGCGACGGCTACAATCGCGCCTTAAACCGGGTAGGCCAAGGCTCGATGACCACCCTCATCCATTAATTCTCATCCTCCCCCCAAATCCGATGATCCCAGTAATTCTCTTTGTATACAAATATACAAATATTCTAGTCGTTGATCTTTCCCCCAAATTCCTACCCCATCCCCTCACCCTTTATTATATTTTATTCTAGCCCATGTGCCTTATCCCTTGGAAGTCTCACCAAGCGGGTGCTTTTCATCAATCGGTTCTTTGGCATTATCGGGGGAGCCAACTTTTTCTTAGGATCTAATAGTGGAAGAGTTTCTAAATTGTTTTCTACTATCCCTAAACATCAAAACTTTAAAAAAATTTGTATCAAAATATCAAAATATCGATTTTCTAGGGAAAATAGCCGATTTTTTACCAAAATTTCGACTTTTTAAAGTTTTTAGATAGTTTTCGAGTTGAAATAGAGTTATCTATTACTAAAAACGCTATTAAAACACTTGCTATCAAGTTACTAGACATTTCTAAACATATACAAAAAAATGTCGGTCCTCCCCCCGATAATGCGAAAGAACCTATCAATTATTACCTTTTTAAACCCAAAATCCTCGAACAAATCAAAAATCCCTACCGTACCCTTCCCCTAAACAAATCTCAGTCAATTTCTGGGCGCCAACTTCTAGGCAATATTTGATTATTATGTGTGCATCATCTCAGCCGATATGTGATACTTCAATTCCGGCCCTAAAAACCATTTTTGGGCTCCCCAGTTCCTTTTTTGTGGGCATTGTGATAATTATTTTTGGGCGCTTCCCCCCTATCTTTCGGTGGTTTTACTATACGTTGCTCCAGCCAAAAGAGCGCTACATAAAATTGAGACCTGAAATACCAATGTGGCAGGACACAAAACGAGGGTTAGTGAGATGTGTGCGAGTGCCAGTTAAACCATATTATAGCAGTTCCTGGAGGTGGGTGTGCTAGGCACTAAATCTGTCGTCTGTAGATGGCTGTAGATGTACACCCCTCTTTCGTTACCACCCCCCGGCCCACTTCTACCAGCTATCCCCGGAAGTGGAATGCAAATGTTGTAGCCCCTCCCCCCTATAGCACGCCTTTCTGTTTCCGCTAATGGCTTCTACACCACATCCATGCTCACCCACTCCTCCCCGGCCCTACGTATTGTGTCGCTCGCCGCACTCTGGAGGGAATGACTAACTCCCACCTGGAGCTTTCCCGGATTTTTTCTTAGTTTTTTGTATGCCATTTCCCAGCCGCTAACCGTTTGCCACCTTTTTTCGTTTTGCGTACATCCAAGTACCCATTTTCTCGGCTTCTCCCCTCCCCCTACGTCCCACTACGTTCTGTGCCCTGATCGACACCCTCCTGACAAGGAGACATTTTTTAGTGTAGGCGGGGTTTCAAGCTGGCCAGCTTAGATTTTCAAAAATTTTACGCTGATTCCGAATATACTTACGAAATTTTCGGAATCGGGATTTTAAGAAAGTTATGAACGATTGAGATCGCAAAAACCATTGAAAATGGCTGATTTTGTGCGTTTCGCGGTCATGGGACGTCAAAAACTTTCGGAAAATTGCAATTCCGCAAATTTTGTAAGAATATTCGAAATCAGCGTAAAATTCTGTACAATATTTAATAAAAACTCCAACTTGAAACCCCGACGACACTAAAAAACCCCTCCGTGTGAGATTCGATGGTTCTTTAGGATTTCCGGGGGGGAGTATTTCCGGGGGGGAACCAAATTTTGCTGGTTTTCCCGGTCGACCTAGTAATCAAATATAAAGTGTTTTCACATAGTTTTTAGTAAATTTTAACTATGTTTAAAGTAAAAAAACCTTTCAAAAAAAGTTAGAAAAATGTTTGAAAAAGTCGAAAATTTAGTCATTTTGGGTCTTCCCCCCCCCCGCTAATCCTAAAGGTTCTATAGGATTTTTCGACCTAAAATCAAATTTTTAATTAAAATGTGGGTAGTTTTTATGCTCAGGACTAGTTAAAAACCATTTAGAAACGCATGCGCTATTTAGAAAAAAATGTAGGCTTGGGCCGAAAAAATTTGGTTTCCCGGAATTCCTAAAGAACCGATTCGATTCTATAACGCACCTTTGCTTCTTCGCTCAACCAAAAAAACTGCCTACCAAGGGTGCTTATCGTCTTCCACCGAACAATAATCCTACCCCGCCAAATAATACGTTTTTAGGAATCGCCGGTACCGGATGAGAACTCGATGGAAAGGATCCCTTCCCCGGTGCTGACCTCCCCGATCATTCACCATCCAAACAACATCGTCAGCTACTCCCCAAATCTCTCCGGACTCACCGAAGCACCGCTAGCCACCAGCTCACCCCTGCCTGCTTCTAACATCCCGGTAACCCCGCTTTTAACTATTTTTTTTACGTTAACTAATTTAAAGAAACCCTCCCGCATCCCACCACCGGTTGCCCCAAAACCGACATTGAAGACTTCGCAGGTATACAAAATCTAGAAGAATCAAAAACCTTGGTTTAGCTTGACAACATTCGAAGTGCCGCCCAAAAGGAATCATCCCCCGAACGCTTGAACTTCTCATCAAAACTGCAGAAGTTTGAGCGCGAGATCGAGATAAAGAGGCCAGAACGGAATACGAGTGCTGTCTCCCTGCCACCACCAGGTAGGTAAAAAAAGCAATGCGCGCTCAAAATAAAGGATCAAAGCACGAGAAACTATAAAAAACTTTAATTTAGACAAGAAACCCCTACTCTCCGAGTCGGACATGAAAAAGCTGAAGGAGGAGGAATCTAAAAAAATTTTGGATGTTCTGCCTAGCGCGGCTCCATTGGATAGCCCAGACAAAGACATCTTTTTCAATGAGCTCATCGACAATTCATACCTGTAAGTTCTATCAAATTAGAGCCTATAAAAAATAAAATAACTAGCTACTAGCTCTAGAACTTGTAATCCAAATTTTCATAGGTCTACCAGTTCAAATGGGAAATCGATGATCCCAATCCGGTCAAAGAAAGCGGAAAACCGAGCGATAGCATCGGGGCAAATTGATTCTGACGAGGGACTCTCGGAGGTAGGTTAGACAGATTCAAGACTAAAAACTATACTAAATTCTATACAAACCCTTTATTTTAGGCTGAAAAAGCGCTACGGGAACAACAAAAGCGCAGCGAATGGCGTGCAGCCCGTCTAAAAAGCATAGATCAAGAACGGGCAGTGGCTGATGCTATGATGCAACGATTGCAACATGGCTCGGTATGAATTCCCTAAAAAATAAATCTAAAAATTACTTTCAGCCGCTCTCTTCTATCAGCGAATCCGGTCAAACTACGCAGAGAATAGTATCTTCCGTCGACAACGGTGAAACCACCATTAGCATCGTTCAGAAGAGCTTTACAAAGAAAGAGGTACGCTAAAGTTGATCAATAATAACAAATCTAAATAGAGAAGGTGTTTCTAGTTTTCTATTACGTGAAAGTTTACAAAATTTATTATAAATGTCATTTTTGGACCAAAAATGACCATTTTTTTCACAAAACTGGAGTTTTTCGAAAGTTTCTAGTTAAAAATAGTAGTATAATTCTAATTGTACTGAAACACTATTAAAGCACTACCCCCGATAATGCGCAAGAACCAAATTCTAGATGGAAGTCGGCAACGGTGACATCGGATACGCCGATGACTAAAGAAACGTCTAAATCTCCGTGATTCCCAGCCATTCACTTATCATACCGCCTACAGTTACATGTGCATTCCTGCCCCCGCCGAATTGTTGTACCTAAATCCCCAAACGTCGATTACCCTACGCCCCGATACTCTTCCAAGTCATGGACTCTGCTTTTTGATCATCCATTCCTTATTTGGTTGTTATTTCCTGGTACAAGTAACAAATGAAAAAACAATAAATTATTTTGTGAACAATCACTATTGCGACAAAGGCCAGAAATCATTTGCAAAGTATAAAACAGGATAAAAATTTATTAAAATTTGAAAGACACAGATAAAAACTGATAAAAGATAAAAAATTGAGCAAGGATCGTTGAGATATCAAAAAATGAGATCGCATGCAGGGGGAAATTGAACTTATTACCCGTATGAAAGGAAAGGGGGGACACTTATTGATCACAAAATGCATGGGATAAGAAAAATCTTTACGGGAGAGGGGATCGGGAGAAGAGCTAAAAAAACAACAATGCATAGCGGGGGGTAGAACTAGAAATTGAAAAATAAAACAATTTTTCATGATGAAGCCGAGTCGAAAAACCGCTTCGCGGTTTTTCAGTTTTGTCCCCTTCTTGGAATTGCCTACTAGTACTTATTACTCAATTTGCATACTTCTTAAAAATTCCCCCTTCTTCTCTAGCAAGAAAAAAGTAAAAAAAAACTCCCCCTTCCGGGGTAAGCTAATTGTTTCCTAACAAAGAGGGTAGCCGAAATTTTTACAAAAACCGAATTTTAATAGCTAAAATAGCATTTTTCTGGAAACCTGATGAGTCGGCACACGTGCCCGGTCCATACTACACCTAATGACGTTCCTTCACTTTCAAATGCACACACAGACACACAGACACACAGACACTATTTTTTTACATATATCGCAGAATCCGTGGCTCATTGGGTGAAGTACCCAGGCTCGTCGCTTTCGACGTTGACCTAAAGGACAAAATAAAGGAACGCAGTTTCAAAAAAATAGCGGCTAGAATTTTCTTTACCCCTTCCCCAGCCGGAAGTTTCCAAAATTTTTCGGCATTTACGCTATGCAAAACGATAGAACATCAAAACAAAATATTAGAAGTTTTAATCACAGCCCAAAATAATCAAATATAAAAAAAGTTATAGCGAAAAACTTTTGGGAACCACGGGCTGGGGGGGGGCAAAGTAGTCTCCAAAATTCAAAATTCGCTATTTTCAAAAAAAACATACGTCTTGCCGCCAATCGCGTTGAACTCGATCGGGATTCGGCGGGGGGAGACCGAGCTGGGCGGCCCTCATATCCAGATATTCGCGCAGGTATAGGAACGTCTCCTGCACTCGATCGCCGACTGTCCTAAAATCACGAATTTCAACCCAAAGTCCAAAACTCACAAAGTGATGCGAAAAGGCGAGTGCTGAATTAAATCGATCGCTTCACCCACAGCGCTTTCATCTCCCTGAAAAAATAGTTATAGCTATAAAAAGTCCGTTTTACCTGCTGGATGCGTACTAAGACCGCACGCGGCACGATGTTGGCGACGTTGATGTCGCGCAGCACCTCGGGGACTTGCCTAATAATAAAAAAATACTAATAAAATTAAAAAGCCAACCGTGGCGGCCCGAACACATTCCTGAAGGCGACAGACATCGAGAGCGCTTGCTGGAATGCCAAAACACCAACGTGGTGTCGGAAGACATTTCTGAAACGGAAAAAAATGATTGATTGCAAAAATATGACATACTCGTCTCGGAGATTCGGGGGGATACGAGGGTGAGGACCCAGCATTCGCCGAATTGCCTCGATCGAGTATACGACATGTTGCGGAGGCACTGCCACGGCAGGCACAACCGGATTCAGGACTTGCGCTGCCTCGAGCACAACGAGTATCTGAGAGAAAGTTGAAGGTAATGTAAATTTTCTTACTTGAAATGGGAAGGCTTCAAGCTGATCAGGCATCGTGAGGGCCTCGCGAATGATTTGTGCACGGAGCTCGATCTCCGGAATCGTCATCGACGATGACATCGACACTAACGGGCCGATATAATCGGGCACAGCAGGGAGCGGCTGCACGAATTCCTGGAGATCGAGGACCGGCATGTGCGCGTTCGCCTCGTCAGATTCGGAGTCGTCGACCAGATGCCGCGGGTTTTGTTCTTCTAGATCAGAGGGAGGCGCTCGCACATTCTAAATAAAAAAATAGAGACAAATTTCGTGGACGTCACCCGATATTCCTCAACATCGGAAAGGAAGCTAAGCGAGAGCTGGGAATCGGAATCCGAGGCGTGATTGGCACGTAGCGTCTCATCTACCGCCGGAATCTCAAAATAATGGGGGTGAAATCCTAAATAGCGATCCCATACCTCAGACCGATGAAGTGCGATGGCCGGAGGTTTGCTAGCAACGTACGAAGGTGAAAGCTTTTGTTGTTCTTGCTGTTCTCGCCGGAAGTCTTCGATCTTCTCTGTCTGAGAAATCATTGCAATTTAAAAACAAAAAGGAAGCTTACGAATCCATACGAGCATTCAGAATCCGTCGACGAGTAAATTTGGGGGTATACATAAAAGAAGTTCTGCTCCGAGTGCTGTCCGCTTGTTCCGGCAGCGCTTGTTGATGGTATCGCGACATCATCGAAATGGATGGGTGGATTCTAAAAGAGCGTACAAAAAAAAATCTATGAAACCGACCGTGGCCCATTCTTCCTTTGGCGTATTGGGCAGAAACGAGAACGGCTGGAAGTTGAGGCCAGCGTATGGCGTGGGGTTGGCATTGGAAGCCGACTGTTGGACACCATTCGATGTTGTTTGGGGCTCGAAGATTGCCGCAATTCTTGGCATTGTCTGGAAAATTCGAAAGTTTTAGTAAATAGGACAAAAGACACCTCCAGGTCCTTCTGATCGAGTTCCTGGGCGAGACGCGCGGCGGCAGCCTCCTGCGCAATCGTGGTGTCCTCAAGTTGGCCGACGAGCAAGCTCAGCTCGCCAACACGATTCGTAGCTTGCCCTAATTCGACCTCCTTCTGGTCAATCATCTAAACAAAAGTAATAAAAAATTTTAAACCCAACCTTCAGAGCTTTTTTGTATTGTTTGGCTAGGCGAGTGAAGGAGTAGCGATCGTTGGTTGAACGTGGCTCGTCGCAAGGCCTAAGATAAATAATTATAAACATCAAATTTCGATGGGCCGTACGTGCTATCGTCAGTTCGTTTCGCGGGCGAACATTTACGAAGTCGACGAGTGACAGCATGACCGGAAGTGGTCTCCTTCTCAACCTCGCCATCGCTTATCACGGGAAGACGCTTTGCCCACAGCCTAAAACCGGACGTAAATTTATTTACAGTATTTAGTGAAAACTCATGTAAAATTCTAAAAACGTACCCGACGCCATATGGGGTATTTGTGAAGATGGCGGGCAGAGCATCATAGACTATAGCAAACACGTATACGACAATTGGCAGTATCACAAAAGCCACAAGCGAGAATGCTGGGCGCTGCTCAAGCGTGTCGAAATGACATTCTTCGGGCGTCGCACCATTTTTGAAGCCACACCTAATTTGAAAGATAAAATCAGGAAGAAATGTAATTACCGCCAGTAGTTCTCATAGACAGTCTTCTCCCGTTTAGGCCAGTGGTGAATCGAGAGGTAATGTAGGACGGGACAAAGCATCAGGGCCAAGAGACTAAGCAGAAATAGACCTAAATATAAATTATTAACGCTTCGAGCAAGAGTTACATTTTGTGGGAAGCCGGAAGATGTGGAACTCCAATGAACCGGAAGTGCCGTCAAGCTTCTTCGAATCCCCGGGCTTCATCGTCAATTCGTGAGTCTCCTCGGCCAGATGTCCTCCTTCAAACGCTAAATTTGGCCATACTTGATAATTGGCACTAAACATACCTCGCCCAATGACTTGATAGGTGGGAAAGGCGATGACAATCAACACCAAGATGAAGGCGCCCAATAGAAGCGCAACGAACGACCATGTCGAGTGATTTCCGGGGAAGCAGACCCCCGAAAATTCGTTGCGTTCCACCTAAAAGAGGTATAAGAAACTAGTCAATAAAAAAGTACTCCAGAAATGCGCTTGAAAAGAAATGGCCAAATCAACGAGTAGCAAACTCCAATGATCTGCAGGCACGTCTCGTTTTTGACCAGTCTAAAAAAAAGTTGAAGTTACGGGAAATTCACATACGCATCCATCCAGATTTTTGCATAGGACCTCGGGTGATTCTTCACACGCCCCCCAATGAGGCTTGACAGAAAGCTGACGATGAGGCAAGTTGTGCTGGCAATGAAGCATCCAGAGAGCAAGAATTGGACAGCCGCGCAGAATGAGACCCTAGAAAAAATTACAATCAGTATATTCGCTAAAACCAAACCCAAGAATATCGTCGGCCAATGGCGAGATTCTGACATGCTTTTCATGGCAAGTGATGCTGCTGAAGAAGCCTTGATATCCGGAGGAAAACCACATGATGGAATACAAGAGGGCCGCGCAGCTGCCGATCCCAAAAATTCTGGCCGGGAAGCTCCGCTTGGCAATGTCGCTGCGGAGGAAGAGGGAAAACTGAAATGAATCAATTAATAGGGTTACATACTGAAAAACCAACCACAAACACGCCCAGAACCAAGCAGAAGAACCCTGACACCAACAACTTCAGCTCGACGTAAACCGGGCTTGTGCTGGCGCGGCATTCCGCGTAGCAATCGTCAATTATGTGGTGTTGGTCAACGGAAGCATCAGGTATGTAGATTAGGCCTTTGGTGCAAGTGGGAGTTTCCAGTTTGATCAATTGGGTGGCTGAAGACTCCTAAAACCAAACAAAGATTATATTTTCCACGTTACAGAATTTACCTGACAATCATTGCTAAAGAAAGTGCCATTCTCGCACTTGAAGGGCAGGTTGGACTTGAAGTGAGGAGCCAATTCGAAAAGAGGTTGGCATGCCTCGAGCATCTGATGGCAATCGGCGAGCGGCAGAACATGGACGAGCGATACGTTGGCAAGAGGGCTTTTATCTAGAATAAAGTATAGGCAATGCATTATAAAACCCACCAATTACGTCTAAAGTGTGGCACGGCCGGTAGGAGTGCGCACAGATCATCGGTAGCAGGCGAGTCGAGCACTTCGGGAAGCTTTGGAGCAGTGGATGGGCGTAGAGCGGGGGTGGCATCGAGTGTAAGAGCACATTGGTCGAGACACGAGCACCGTAGCAAGTCAGATCTTAAATAAAATTTAAAATTGAATAATAATTCACACCGTTGATCCACAGGCATTTTGCAGGTGACTTGGTGGAGCAGTGTGGGTTGCAGAGACGTGGAATGTTTTGGCGCGACGGGCAGGCGTCGTGGATCTGAGGATTAAGAATAGGAATCATGAACCGCTTAACTTACGTTGGGAAAGTTTGAACTTTGCGAGGAGAATGCGCCGAGATCGCAGAAAGCGAATTGAGCGAACCATAGTAAGAGGATGGTGGCGGGCACCATTTCATACCTGAAAGTAAGCATTATCACGCCCAAATCAATTTTTCAAGAGTAGAAAACATTCCTAAAATTTCATGCAAAAAAAGAAAATCGCTGCAAAAAGCGTTTGAAAAGGAAAGTGACCATGGAAATTGTGGAGTACGAAAATTACTATGGCAACCAGACATGATGCGTTCGCCGCAACGGAAAATTCCCTGTTGTACCACTGCAAATCCTCCAACAAAATAAAACTCAACTTTTTTGGTCTAATTACCTAAATTTTCGCATATTTTTCCTGAAAGCATTTATTTTCGAACGCTATTTCTATTCTCTGATATGTTCGTTTCCATCCGCCCTGTAAACTGGCAATTTAGGAGGCCCGAAAGATCAGCACGATAAAGTCGGCGGGCCAAGGAAGTTTTCTTCGAATATGGGAGTAAAATCAAAGTGAGTTTTGTTTTCAGTCGTCCTTGCTACTATTCTGGACATCTGTTATCCGCGGCACTATTGATTTTCACTGTGCTGGAGGGAAACGAAAAACTTGTCCATTAGTGTGCATATAGAAACTTTTGCTTTTAGGTATGTGATCGTCCAGCTGGCCTCATTGATTTCCGGATCGACCAGAGTTTGGGTAACTTTAGTTTTACATATAACCAATTCAATTTAGGTCAGGGAACGGGCCGCTGAAAAGTTTACCGGAATGTTCTTCGATCCCGCAAGTATGTCCTGGTTGTAGTTATTAACTGTTTCTTTTTTTAGTTGGACGAAGCTGTTTATTCGAGGAGAGCCGAAGGATAAAGGGCAAAGGCGAACTGCCCAAACATGTCAAGGCAAAGTATAACTGCGGCTAGATTTGTACTTACTGTTTTTGGATAGGAAATAAAGATCAATTCTTCTGCATCGTCGTTGATTATTATTGGTTGCCCCCGAATACCTTCTACTTAGCAGGATTTGTATTTGTTTATACAATTTTAGGCGGCATTCGGCGCTTAGGGGAGCCGTTATTGCTTCAAGATGGATAAGGCTCCACCAACGCAAGTGACTGCTGGCCCCGATGGCTTCACCGTGGCGGCTATCATAACTGCGTTGGTCGTCATTGGCCTGACCTTTGTGATTTTCTCTTATTTGAAGTCTCGAGGTATGCAGTAGCTCGTTGCTATATGACTTGAACCTTTTTCAGCTAACAAGTCTGCTTCGACGCTGTTCTGTGGCCTTTCCAACGCGGGGAAGACAGCTTTATTTGGCAAAATGGTCAATCCTAGTATGGTTTCCGGTTCGATGTAAATTTTCATTTAGTGGTCACGTTTTCTACGTACGTATCGATGTTTCCGAATACGGCTGAAATTGATGTGAGGGCTTTATTGTGTGCGATAATTACCGGCATTTAGACGAAACGTGGGAAGCGCAAACTTGTGGATTATCCGGGGCTTGAGCGTTTCAGAAATGGGATGCTATTTGATTATTTCGACTCGGTGAGTTTTTTTGCGAGATTGGGCGATGGAAGATTTTTTTTCGTGGTTCAAAAAAGTTTATTTATTTTCAGGGAAAGTCGCCTGTTGCCAAAATAGCCTTCGTCTTGGATAGCGAGGTGATCTTTCGGACTGTCAAAGAAAACGCGGAGATGTTGTACGACATCATGCTGCGTTGCAACTCTTCGGTGCGTTTGTGGTTTTTAGAGTCGTAGGGAAACATAACATGTGTATATGCTGACTTGATTATTTTTTTAGAACAAGTTGCTGATCTGCTGCCACAAGAGCGACGTGTCGCAGGCTGAACCCAAGAAGGTAGCATTTTGCAGGACGCTTGGTATTCGTTTCATTTAGAAAGTGGCGGACAAGCTGGCTGAAGAGTTTGTGCTGATCAACAAATCGCGTCATTCGGCTCTATCGTCAACGGAGGGTGCTGGTGCCGGCAAGAAAACGCTGTTCGCCAAGGACGGCACATTTTCCTGGGAATCTTTCCCGTTCAAGGTAAATCCTTTGTATCGTCGTTCTTGTTCCCGCGTTAAATATGCCGCGGTCAACCGCGGGCAATTTTTGTGCTATATTTCGGATTTGAGATTGATTGGCTGGAAACGTCGATCTACGATGACTCGTTCCGTGGCGTCCGGGATTGGATCACTACGGCTTGATTGGGGCTTTTCTGACACATATTCTCGGTCATTCCGGTATTTTTCCTTCACAACGGTATTTGTTACTATCATCATATCTGGGAATCTTTTCACCCCATAGCCATCAAACGTGGCCACTAATCCCTGGACTTACGATTTCGTCAGTTTGTGTATTTTTCATTTCCCATGTTGCGCGGTGCATTTCTGGTTGTCATAAAATATACTCATCGTTTTTCTTTATTCCAGCAAAAAAAAATACAAAAATACAAGCATTGTAAAAAGTGACAACTGGAGCCATGACTTGGGAATTTTGGGACCTGTAATATTGAGTTACCCCTGGGATGCATATAAAAATAAATGCGGTTAGAGTTCTTTCTTCTCGTCTGGTTTGGTGACAGCTGGCTCGACTTTCTTTTTCTCAGGACGGAAGGCGAGGGGCGTGAGGAAGATCAGCAGAACAGCAATGATATGCGGAATGAAGTATACGCGGCTAAAAAGGATGATTAGTTTGCAGAATACTGTGAACGGCAAGCTGTGTAAATAAAAACTGCTGAAAAAACTTACGAGTAAATGAAGAACGAGGGATAGAAATGCATAGTGACGAATGAATAAGTAGCATAGGCGAGGGCGACCTTCGTGGCGAGGAATGTGATCAAATCGTAAATCATCGTCTTGGATGGACTTTGAAGGAAACGGTATCGTAGACAACGGCGGAACTGAAATAAAAGGAGTTAATTGAAATTAAGCTAAAGCGTACGGTTCGCGAAGCAAAAGTGAAGAGAGCCGTCGTTCCGAAGGCCACGTAATAACCAGGGAAGAGTCCGTGCCACCAGGCAGATAGAGCATATGTCGCGAGAGTTCGGTATCTGAAACAAAAGTAAATAAACCTATTAGAGATTTCTTACTTCCTAGGTGCTCGGTCGAATGCTGATCGTCTGAGCCAAGCAACGGTCGGGATGTTCCAGTTGTCCAGGGTGTCTTTCAAGCTTTGCGCCATCTAAATAGGAGATTATCATGCCAAATATTCTGAAACGTTACCTCCACTTTTTGGATATCAACACTGCTCATCATATTCCATGTCGCCTTGCCATTCTCACCATATCCACTGAAGCCGAAGCCGGAAAGATTGCAAATAGCGTCCGCTGAAAGCAGTTTTAGAATAACGCAAAAATAACTCGATTACCCATCGTCCACGCGAAATAATATTGCACACGGCTCATGAAAATGCAGATCCACCATATTGCCAGCCATTGGTACAGCGGTTTTGCAAGATCACTAAAGAAAATATAAACTGGAGAATTTAGCTAGATTCTTACCGATCTTCCATAAGTCGTTCCGGGTACAGCTCTGCCGAGAATAATGTGATTGCCGCTAGCAGAACAGCGGCCAGAAATAGCTTCTTCATTCCAATTCCAATCGATGAAGGGATCTAAACAAAAGAAGTAGCCAAATTTTAACTAGAGGGTTACCTTGCCATGCTTGTCAGCCGAAATATGCGTGCCCTCGACGAAAGCTTTATAATCAACGTAGAGGCACATCGGTCCGGTGAGAACAGCTTGGAAATGGAAGCAGTAGGAAATGTACATAAGAAGAGGTGGGACTTCTCTAAAAAGGCGATACATTAGGCTATGATTTCCAGAGGTTAGGGACAAAGCATAAAATAAACTCACTTCAACGCTTCTCGTTTTTGATGCGGAAGCAAGTCTTCTTCCTTTTTACAATTTCCGTCGTGCAGCGAAAAGGCCAACATCATCACCTAACATCAAGTATTACCTATATTTCAATGCAATTCACCTTTTGTACCATAATCATCATCGGGCCCGTCACATCAATGTAATATTCTTTCAAAATCCTCCATCGGTAAAAATGGATAAACGTCAAGTAGGCAGTGGCGAAGAGAAATACCAATCTGGAAAAGAGAAATTAGTCAAAAGAAGGATTCTCTCACTTGTGTACATATTGACTAGGCGCCAGCCTCATTATTGCGTAATTAATTAGGATATTGGCGACGACGTGCTTTATAGCCCTAAAATAGAGGATTACTAAAAAGCCTTGGGCCGAAAGTTACCATCCAAAACACAGAAAACAAAATGATAGGCCGATGACGGACGGGAAGACGACGCGAAGTTGTTGGGAGACTTTTCCGAGCTGCATCTGCGAGTTGTAGATGTAGCTGATTGGCACGGCGGCGAATAGGCACATCACCAGGTTTATCTAAAACATAAATTTAGCCGGGCAGTGGTAAAAAGACAAAGATTGTCACTTTTTTTGACATTCACCGTTGAAAAAAAGCAATTTCTTTTCGAATCATTGAATATCAACCATTACCTTGTCCGTCTCGACGCCGACGGCTCTTGAAAGTGGCTCAAACACCGTTGACCCATCGTAGAACGTATGCACCCCCGGCATCCTGCAAAAAAAATCGAAATGAATCCAGTGCCCAGCACACGTGCCGATTGAACAACAAAAAATTTCGCAATCCACGGATCGCCCCCAGAGACCCAGAGAAGAAAACAATACGCCCTGCAAAGAAGCGATCAAATCCATGAGGGCAAGTGCCAGACGGCCTGCCTAGACATGCCGGCAAATGGCTAGCAGCAGCCTTACTCGATGCAAATACACATACACACAAACAACAAGTGCTTCGCGGGGGATGGGGACCAGAGGAAAACATGGGAAAGCAATTTCGTGGGGGGTCAGCTAGGGGCAGGGGACGAGACGGCAGAGAAATAAAGGCAAACACCAGCCCTTTTTCTACAATAAAAGAGAAGGTGAGACTGGGGGCAAAAGGCGGGGGGGCTGGTGAGTCGGCACCGGTGGTCCTTTGCTTTTCCCGATCACGCCACATGGCTTTTGCAGAGAAAAAAATGAGGGTTGGAAAAATTGCAGGGCGAGTTTTTGCTAATTTTAGCTCCAAAATTTGCGTTTTAGGACGTAAAATAGCGTAAGAATCTTGAAAGTAGCCTCCAGAAAG
The DNA here is from genome assembly GCA_038088335.1 of Mesorhabditis sp. LJ9110. Lineage (NCBI taxonomy): Eukaryota > Metazoa > Nematoda > Chromadorea > Rhabditida > Rhabditidae > Mesorhabditis > Mesorhabditis sp. LJ9110. The sequence continues at coordinate 44,301 of JBBGBA010000311.1, forward strand.
TAAAAAATGTAAAAAAGGTCAACATTGCCAAAGAAAACGTTAGATTTCAAAGAATACTAACAAGATCAGATCAGTTTCAAGAATGTGAATTATCAAAAGCGTGCCCTATTATCGGCACCAAAACGGCAAAAACAGAAAAATGCACAGCGAGTCCAGAAGGCTCGTAAAAAATGGAATATGTCCCGGCGGGCTATGGGGCGAGTTCTAGTTATCCTTTTTTAGAGATAAGGGGGCAGAGGGCGAAATGCTGGCGCGCTCTCAGCGCAATTGGCGGGGATGAAGGCCATCCATCTGGCCATTCCGGGTGCACGATGAATGGGCGTCGATTTGAATGGAGTAATTTCCTAGTTATTCCAATAAGTTAACTTAGAAAAAGCAATAAATTTACTTTACAAGCCATTTTGCGGATTTCACTTTAGTTTACGAATACTAGAAAAAAAATCAAGAAATAAAGGAACACGCGTCAAAAGCCCAAAACTTATCCGACTTTCGACAACCAAAGAAACGCAAGACAAAAAAAGTTATCGTGCCGCTGTCTATTTAATAAAAACTAAAAATAAAATAGCCAATTATCGTCTAAACTATCTTTTTTATTAGCAAAAATTAACTGAGAACTTAGAAGTAATAAATAAAATCGCGCAAATCACTAAAACTCGAAAGCCTTCTCCGAATTACGCTGCGCTCCTCTACACAGCCACGCCCGGTGTTGTACGTACTCCAGATTACCCTCGCTGATCAAAAAAACCCTTCTAATGTCGCAGCCTCTTTAAAACAATAAAATAAATAACTAAAGTTACACCTAAAACCATCTACTACCAAATCCGTCGTAAGTACTGGGGCACTTCGTCATATGACATTGCCTAGCTTTAAAAATCAATCGAAAATTGAAGTGGCGAGTGGATACTTTGCGTTTCGCGGGAGGAAAGGGCACTTTTCGGTCGTTGACACATCAAAACAACCTCGGCCCGATGGAGAGGGCTTTCCATATGACTCGATCTGGCTTGTGTGAGGGGAATGAAAACGTTGGGTCGGAATGAAGTGGAATGGCTTCAGGGTGAATCGGGAGTCAATAATCGTAAAGTAGGAAGAACGGAATTTCTTTAGAGTTTTGTTAATTTATTCTGCGTTGCTATGAATAGGAAGGGTGACGGGTTATCTTCAATTTTGAAAATCGTGTTAATTTTTGTCAGTTTCTAGCCTAGTAAAGTGAGCTTTTTCAAAATAATACAATCAAACCGGGATCAATACTTTACAAATACCTTTAAAACAGTTATTTTGAATTCTGATAGCTAAATAAGCTAAATCTCGCGATTTTGTTGCCTTCAATAAGCCCATTCCACGGAAAAGTAACGGAAATTCCGACAGTTTCGCCCAGAACGTATTTCAACTAGGTTTATTATTCCTTTTTTACCACGTTAACCATCAAACCTGCACTACATTCTACTCCTATTCCAATTTGCACCCAAAATGTGCCCGGAAGCACTTTCTCTAATCCGTAGCCATTCAAAATGCACTGACTGAAGAGCAGTTACCCAGGGACCGATCGAACAATTCCGGTACCCGTTATCCTTTCGGCACCTCAAATAGTAGAGTGACAGCTAGAGCGAGCTGCTGCTCCCGGTTCGGAGGGGCAGGTATCGGACCCGCTTGGTGGAGGTATTGTAGGCAGCCCTTCAAACCGGGGGATCTTTACAAAGCAACAAGATTTGATACGGTTGAATGGCGAGAACGGGGCTGTATATACCGGCAGCACCAGACAGCAGGATGTCACTTTTTGATCGCTGGAGCTCAAACTTTGGGTCTGTAGCTTTGGTGATTGTGATTTTGGACGTTGGAAACGCAGGTTTCGGTATCGGATTCTTAAGGCTACGTTTCTTTACTGCTGACATTTACGTCTGCCTCTCAGTTTTTGGTTTTTTCTCTGCGTAAATAAGTGTATCCGTTATTTCGCGTCGCGATCTTTAAACTTGCGTTTTAAAGGGACTGGTAAGGTAAGTATAGCTATGGATTTTAACGGTTATGCACTTCTATTTTTTGCCAAGCAAGCGATACGCAACGTACCCCCGATTTTTATGGTGTATTCAATTATGCTAGTTAAATGGTGTCTAAACCTGTCGCGCAGCCGGTCAAGCTCGAAAAATACCGGGCAAACTATCTGGTTTTAAGAATTTAATAAGATTATATACTTTAGAGCAACATATATTTTACTAGATTTTGCCGCGATCGCGATACGCGACTTCCTTTCCGTTGGATTTTTCCTTTAATTTCGGTCTTCTAAGAGTTTTTATTTAGTTAAGTAGTTTCTTCTATTTATTAAAATTCCGTGGCTTTCCATTCCTACATATTTCCCTTTTTTAGCTTTATCGTTGCGCTAAAACTCACCCAAAACTACTGCATTTGTTTTTTCTGCCGCCAGCGCCTTGGGCAAGGGATTTTGGGTGGGCAGAAACGACAATCTGCTACTAAACCCGCAGGATTTCCCTGTCTGCTTTGCGCCCCATGTGGTTTCTCGGAACGATCCCTTCTGTACCTCGTCGATCTTTTGATCCAACAGGGGTGTAGACCGGGCCGGGTGGGATCAAAAAAAGTTCGCACGCCTCGCCTGCTAACCGGTCATTTCAATGATTTGCATGTCTGGGGCGTCGATTGCCTTGACATGGTGGTTACGGTATTCTGGGCGTTCTTACGGTATCCTCTGTTTTTGTTTAAAGGTACCTGCAAGTCGTGCCCCGAATTTGTTCGCTATTTCGCCCCTATGCATTTTGCCGCGTAGGCGACACGCAACGCGTCACTTGGTAGGCTTTTGTGGTCTTCTTCGATTTCAAATTGGACCAGCAGACGCGTTGCGTGTCGCGGCTGTTTCAAAGCCCGTATTGCGGTTAAAAGCTAGAATTATAAGATTTAAAGGGGCTGGTAAGAAGCCAAAATAAGCATAAAAGCCTAATTCTAGGGCCTTATGGTTGAATGCGCACCTTCAACTGCTACTGTATTCGAAGCCTGCATATTTTATTTCTTACTGTACCATCTATTTGACATTTATAGCATACTTTGATAGCTTTATTTAATGAAGTAGTGACCTCGCAGTGGCTTAGAAATTTTTCAAAAGCCAGAATCAGCCCAAAAAAGTGGAATTTCATGAATTTTGTTCCAAAACTGTATCGACATTATCGCGTTTTTTAGCTGTTAAAGGGACCTAGAAGGCAGGCCACACGGTCGCTGGAGAATCTTCTAGAAGCTTCTAGAAGTTTCCCAGCATTTTAATAGAATTATTTGCTACGGTTTTTTGCGTTTTACAGCTTTTAAAGGCACGTGGAGTACTGGATTTCTTAGCTTTTTACGGCGCTAGCAAGTCTAAGGAAACAGCGGTATTTAATGGATTGCTATGATTAAACTACAAACTATAGAATTTTCGTTCTAGACCTTAAACGGTGCGGAATTCAAACCGGAGTTTACCACTTGTCACAACGGATTTGCCAAAAGCTCGTTGCCCTGCCTTTCCAGCCCCTTTAAATGTACAAAATTTTCTCCAGTAACTTTTGAACTTTTGTACAGGCCCTCATTTTTTCTTGATCTCCGGCCGGAACGCCATGCGTAACGTGACGCCGTCCAACTTTTTGGTCCGATCAAGTTTTCCGCCAATGCAAATACGCATCCCACAAAACGCCTGTTGGATCCTTTTTGAGCGTCCTTTTCGATCCAGGCCATCGATACCCTATTTGCTGGTTTCAATTTTATAGCCCCCGGCCCCCGCCCCGAGGCGGTTGTACTAGGTTTTCGGCGCCCCTCGAGTGTACTCTGTTGACCCTTCTTGAAAGCTTTTCATCCCGAATTTTCCCGGTCCCTTGAAAACGGCCAATGTTTGTGGTGCCGTTTCGTGGGGGAACCCTGAAGCCCCCCGAATTTTCGATGCTTTTAGGCGCACACCTGCCACCAGCCCCCCGCGTCTCGCATGCGCCGATGCAGCCATGAAATTCCCATTCCGTAATTTTTAGAGAATTTTTAATATGTACGACTAGAGAGAGAGAGAGAGAGAGAGAGAGAGAGAGAGAGAGAGAGAGAGGGAGAGAGAGAGCAAAAGACAGAGCGTAATATTTATTCTTTTTTTAAGTATTGCTCCTCATCCCGTTGACGAATTGTGAAAAAGGCGGCGAGCGGAAATTGTATGACGTTGACAAGCAGGAGATTTCAAAAATTTGGCAAGCCGGAAGTGTACGAGCGTTGTTAAAGGTATGGCAAGCAATTTGTGGAGGCTGTTGCATTATCGGGGGAGGTTGTTATATTAAAGGAGGCCGATTTTCCCCCTTGTTTGAACCCAAAAAAAACTTAGTGATGTGGTATGTATTTTAATTTTAACTATACTTCAGTGTGAAAACTACCAAAAAATGAAAAAATGAAAAAACTTTGACAGAAAAATCGTTATTGCTATATTTTTAAAATGGAAGTTTGTACAGCTTTTTCGCCTATAAACTGTAAAAATAGTTCGGAAACATTTCCCTTATTTATATTAGAAAAATTGTATGTTAACGAAGAAAGCTGATCCCCCCAATAACGCAAAAGCTCCAATATGTGATATTATTAATTTTTTATAGGCAAAAGGTCTACGCGTCACCCGAGATATGCCAAAACTAGAGCGAATTATATTTGAAGGATGTGCGAAAGATGCTAAGGTATGTAATTGAATTCTCACCTCCCGCTATACAACCTTATGGCTTTATAAATTTAATATCTGCAGTAACCTATAATAATTAATGAATTTTAGGCAGTCGGGGCATTAGCTGACTGTGTCGTCAGAGCTATGAATGAACGTGATCGTCGCGTCGTTCAACAACAAACTACGGTAGACCGCCAACTACAATGTATAATCCGGATTTTAGCCCATCGCCCCTGCCAAGGTCACTTTCGGCACAGTACCCATCATTCCAAAGCAATACCCAACAACCTCGCGCCGAGTTGGTCCTAAAAAAAAGCTCACCTACCAAGAATGGAAGAAAAAGATGATTCGACCGCAAAGAAGAACTTTATACAGAAGAAGAAAGGAAAAGCGGAGGTGGAAAAGGAAGCAGAGAGCTGCCGAATCGCAGCTTCTACAATTTTTGGAGACTACCAAGGAAGTCGAGTATGTTTTTCAAATTTTTCGTTAATAAAAAAATTAGACCTCAATTCCGGACACGGACGAAACGAGCTGTTAACGATACCGAACTTCGGGCTCGATTCGACGTCCATATGAAGCGAATTTTAAAGAAACTGCCTGGGCTTTCTTCAAAATATTTTCAAGCTATGATAGGTAAGACCAAAAATATGCGTATGTATTTTAAATTTTAGAAAACCCAAATGGGGAATTTACGTCGAAAAACCTGCAAAATTTGAAGCGGATACACGACCATTTTCGGAAGGCTGACATTTGTGATGGATACTTTAAAACGGTTGTTAGTGAGAACCAAAAGTAAGTCAAATACATAAATATAAATAAGCAAACTATATAAATAAATACAAAATGAAAAATATGACACTTTTCAGAGTATTTGATTCAAACCGAATGGGTGTAAAGTGCAAGACACCGACTCCGCAGAAGAATGAAGAAGTTCTAAATGGGGTCCTTAATATGGTCAATGCTTTTATGGTCTGGAACTACGCTGTATTACTATGAACGTTCTTTCAGGGCACACCTCAAAACGACGAGAAGTTGTCGGTGTTTTCTCCCAAAGTGTTGTCGATATTTCCGGATAATAAGGCTCCAAATAAGAAGCAGCTTTTCTCACCGACGCTGCTGAGTTTTCACAATGACGGCTTTTTCTCGATGAACGAGATATTATCGGTATGTTTGAAAAAACACTATTTAAAAATATTAAACTTTTAAGGCAACGACTGACTCAGCCAAACCGCATCAAATAATTTTGGACGCAGTTTTGGAGGCTAGCGGAGCTGGTGATATGTTGTCGGAGGTGCTGGGAAATATGACTTCAGAAATAAAGTAAGTTTAACCTTTTTAAAGCATTTTATGTACGAAAAATGCATCAATTAAATTTTAGACATATGGACGACGTTCGTTTCCCTCTTGTAAGAGAAATGTCCCGATTGGACCTTGGCCATATTCGAGCCCAAAGAAGCCTCGACGACCTCCAGAGACATGAGCTTGACACCCACGGCTACACTTTTTTCTCGAAAGAACAACTCGACCATATCCACGCCTCAAAATCATCTCGTAATTCGTATTTTCACGACAATTATCAATTTTTTAGTCCTTAAAACCCCAAAATTCAACATCGAGACCTACAACCGAATGTCTCGAGACGAAAAGGAGCGCCTGTTTGAGCAAGAGATCCGAGAAATGGCAAATTTGCATAAAGGTAATTCTTGTGCTCTGAATTAATGGGCTAATTTCTAGATAATCATCGTCGAAAAAGGAGAAGAAGAGCAGCAGTGGCAAGTGGGGAAGCGATAGAAGAGGGAGAACATCCAGGTTGGGCCTCAACTTAAACTTTAAATTCAGACTTTCAGGAAATGGTACGGCACATGAGCATGTAGAACACGAGGAGCATGAGCATGAACATCATGGGGGTGTCGAGTGGATTACGTTGGCGCCAACGGCTTTTTCGAACTTTATCAATCACGGCGCATCGATGGAAGTCGTTACGTTGTCGCCGCGATTTTGGATTGCCGAGATTTTAGCTCCAGAAGCGCTTATTGTAAGGTTTATACTGGTATTGATTATATTAGTATATTTATATACAATATATAATTATGCATTGATATTTGTTTCAGGTCTCTACCCTCTCCCCTCGAGCCTTCATTGGTACCGTACTCTCTCCTAATGCCCTAATTGCCAGAACGTTGAGTCCGACAGCTTTTCGAGCTGAGGTAAGTAGCTTTGAAAATACCTTAAAATACTGTTATTAATTAGATACTTGCTCCAAGAGCATTAACATCTTGGGTACTGTCCCCAGAAGCCTTCGTCGTGGAAGTTCTATCACCTCGTGTTTTGGAGCCGCGTGTGATGAGTCCAGAAGCTTTTGTCATCGATATTTTGAGCCCCGGCATATTGGCACCACATTATATGTAAGCTACCTTCGGAATTAAATAAATAGAACTAATAAAAATAGCTAAAAATCGAATTTAGGAGTGACGAGGTGATTGGAGTGATGGTGTTATCTCCTAATATTTTGTCTCCGAGGATAGAAAGTAAAGAGAAGATGCTTGTCGAGGTTTGGAGCTATTTTAATACTTAAAAAACAGGCTAAATACCTTAATAAAAATATAATTAACATATTTAGATCCTTTCCCCACATATTCTCGGCGGACCACATAGTAAAGAAGAAAAAGAACATGGCGACGTTGTGGAAGACAAGGCTGGTGAACACCATGATAAAGAGGTAAGTATAATAGATTTTTTACAGATTTCATGATTTAGTTATCAATGACTTTTATGAATTTTATAAACTTTCAGGATCCTTTCCACGAGCTCGAAATCCACGGCGACCGAGGCGAACTGTCGCACCCTCTTGAACACCGCGGCACCCACGCCCCCGAAATGTTCGGCGTCCCCCAATTCCAACCAAATTTTTTCAACGTTGCTGTGCAAAAACATCCTCAAAATGGATAGTACAATATTATACTACGTTCTATTAATATTCTCCTATTAGATAACAATTTTTGTCCCTCCCCGTTTTTTCATATGTTTTATTTTGATTTTTCGACTATTTTCGACGACTTTCGAATTGATTAGTTAACGCCACCCATCCCATCCCCACATGACAAAAATTCCCCCACTAGGTGCCTATTGTTTGCGCAGCCCTCGGCGATCGCTCAAGCAATTTTTCTCTCACTAATAATTTTTGTGTTCCGCATGACTCCATACTACGGGGATTTCTGAAAACTTTCATGACCTTGATCTGGAATCCGGGCTTTCAATTTAATAAATTGTTTTGATGGATTATATGGCGAGATTGGATGGATGGATACTAAAGAGAAAAATTATAGCATTGTGAATTTTAGCCTGCAAAAAACCTTTTGCCAAATGAAAATCAACCGCTTCAACTAGCCGGTTCCTTTAAAGGAATATGTATAATTATATGCCGTAATTGGATGTGTTTTCATATTAAGAAGCCCAAAAAACCAATCCAAATTTTTTCACGCCAACATTCATTCAAAATTGATGTCCGACCATCCCTCCCCCACTAATCCGCACCCCCACCTACCGTAACCCCCTTCCCTGCCAAGCCTAAAAATCGATGGGAACATCAATTCCAAAAAGTGTTTATTTAGGAGATCGTCGCCATATAACTCATAGCAAAAAATGCGAGTAAATATAACCATATCGAGTCCATAAAAAAGGGGAAGTTTTCGCAATGGGGGCTGGTGGTTGTTGGTAGGGGACTTTCAGAGGAAAAAGGGGAGGGAATGGAAGAGAAGAGTTATCGCTGTTGGCCAGGCCCCAAGTTGTTGTTCGCCAAGAGCCAGCAAAAAAACTAGAGGGGAAAAGAGGGGAACGAGCAGAGGATGGAGATTTAAAAAGTATTCAAAAAACCGAAAAAGACATCGAGTTGTCAGACAGCTCGCGTTCCCCCAGGCCTGATCCAAAATATGGATATGTGAGGGGGGTTTTATTGCTTATAGTCGCCTGGGGGAACGGGAGGCTACCCAACGCGAGGAAGAAGTACAACAGGATACTTGGTCGGAATTGAGGAATAGCCGGGGGGTTTCCGCTTCAAAAGTCTGCTTTTTCGCCCTCTCTCTACCTGGCGCCCCAGAGGTCCGCTTTGGTTTTTTCACAAAAAACTAAACAATACAAAACATAACCGCTCGTTTTCAATGCCTCCCCCAAATTTATGCGGCAGAAATTACAACGAAAATGTGAAAATTGGGAAGAGAAATTACAACGAAAATGTGAAAATTGGGAAGAAAATTAAAAAAGCATATTTATAACTGTTGGGCCTTGTAGACGGTCATTTCTTTCTCGTAACGTTTTCGGTCTTCCGACGCCAACTTTTCCCATTTCTAAAAATGGGTGCGTTGGGGGTGTCGATCGGCGTGTAACGTACCGATTTGTCGGTGAGTTTTCCCCATTCGGCACCGGCGAGCTTGCCGATTTGGCCGACGGACGCGCCGGGGTTCTCGTTCTTCAGCCGGGTGCGGTTCTCATTCAACCAGTGGAAGAAGGCGGACTGGCCGCGCTTTGGCATGTTGGGGTCCTGCAACGGAACGTATATTATTTGTAGAATTATGCTTTTATATATATTAATAATAAAGATGGTTTTATAGTATTTAATATATAGTATATTTTTTGGAGATAAAAACTATAAAAAAGGAAATAATGCAGTAAAAAATTATCAAACTACAGTAATATTCACTACCGTATCGTTAATAATATAGATTTTGTACTATTTTATAGAGATCTAAACTATGAAAAAGTTAATAATGCAGTATACTTCATAAAAATACCGTTTCGGCTCTGCACGATCGATTTTTTTTTTAAAGGTCAAAACTATAACAGGGTAAAAATACAGTTTTTATATCTTAACTTTTGTTTTTATATAGTTTTTATAAAAAATTTTCATATCTTAACTTTTGGAAAATCTAGACTTTAGAAATGCAAGACGTCTTGGAACTATTGTAACGTCAATTTTCAAAAATCGAAATTTTCAAAAATTGAAACTTTATTAATTTTTGTAAATTGACTGTACCTTTGCGCCACCCACCTTCTTCACGCGCTTAATGCTCGTCTCGCCGTCATCCTTGCGTGGGCGGCCCATCTGAAAAAATGAAAATTATAATCGAAAAATATAATAAAAAAATATAGAAAAAAATTAGAGACCAAAACACCAAGTCAAAACCAAGCTAGGCGTCCTAATACTGGGATGGTAGGGCCATATGAGGTGCAGATAAGGGGGGATGGGAATCAATGAATGAATTCGGGGGTGGGGGGGTTGTGTTGGTGTGGTGTGGACGGAGTAGTGTGGAGGGGTAGAGAACGGGGTATGGCAAGGGGTAGGAGAGAAGGGGGTTACCGGGGCTGCTGGCTGGGCTGCTGGCCTCTGCCTCTGCCTGCTGTGGGCTGTGGCTACTCTGCCCGTCCTCTACCCCCTCTCGCGTCCCCTTTTCAAATCAATCTGCCGCCATCTCTGGCCCGGTACTCTCCATCTCTACCTCCTCTCTAAAATCCGCACTCTCTCCCTCCCCCCGCGTCGTCCAGTATCCCGCCAAAAACAACCCAGGCCAATGCCCTCCCCTCTGCTCTACCCCCCACCCAATACAAGAGGGGGGGTTTTACTCTGTTGAGGGGCAAAGCAGCTGAGAGAAGAGTGTTGCTGTCCCCCCTCAACTCTTCCAAACCCAACCCTGGGCCAAGAACTAGAGACGCAGGGCGAGAAAGGAGGATTGAAAAAGGCATCCTTTCAAATCACGTCCCCACATCTAATCTCCGTCCCGCCATCTCACAATGCCTTTCACATTTTGTGTTGGGTGCTGTGGCACTGTCGCATTAAAGGGGGTGCATCAGGAGGTCGATAAATTATATTGATAGTATGAGAGGTTCGCGAATTTTGCGGGGTCAGGTGATTGATGGGTCAGGGGACGGTTTTTGGAGGGATTTTCGGGTGGTGAGGAGGTGAAAGGCGGTGTCAAGTGTAGTCTAGCGTAGTCTAGATTATTTAAAGGTACTGACTAGTCAGGGCTGATTTTGTAGGCTAAGATTTCATGGAAATTTTGCCGAGTACGCGACGCGACACGCAACGCAGGTAGCGTTTGGGTATCGTTAAGGAATTTTGATACATTACGCAATGAAAATAGTGCTGAATTTCGTACGCGCTTGCGTTGCGTGTCTTAAGGGCTTGCTCTGCGTATCGTGGAAGCGGCAAATTCTAGAGGAAATTCATGCCTTCTCAGTCCCTTTAATACGCTGGAAACTAAAACTACCATGCGATACTACCGTAGAAAACTCTAAAACTACTTTATGATACTTTTAGCCCTCCTAGCCGTCATCTACAGTAAGATTCTAACCAAAATCTGAGTAGTAGAAACTACAAACTACAAAACCATACAACCATATCGAAGAAAGGGGATTCTATTCTGCATCTCCCAGCCCCGCATCCCCCAGCTTAGTAGGATATAACCAGAGAAGAAAAGAAGAACTGGCGCCTTGCAGAAAATATATAAAGGAGAAAGGAGAGCCGGAGAGTAGGTGGTAGTGGTGTTGGAAGGAGAAAGGGGGCAGGGCCCAACCCCTCCCAAAGGGACACCAACCCCCATTTATACACACGCCCCTAGGCTGCCCTAATGGGCATATCCAAGGATGAGGAGGAGGAGGGGGGGGGGGAAGGAGGGAGGAATGAAACACACCATAGCCACCCATCAGAGGCCATTGGCCCCTAGCCAACCCACCGGGCACCCAAGCCAAGCACGCACACCATGGATGGGATCGATTGGAGGGGGGGGGGAGGGTTGCATGTGGAATAATAATCGGAGATGAGGCTCGTTAGAGGGGAGTGGAGGGTAGAGGGTAAAGGGCACTAGGTTTAGGGTAAAGGTATAGAAAGTGTGGTTTTGGGCTTAGGCTCAGACATAGATTTGCGACCTAAAATTTGAGCATACCTTAAAAACAAATTGAATGAACTTTTGAAAACAATTTTGATACCACTAAATGCATTTAAACTTCCTATAGATCCATTTAGCTTAATGCATTCAATCCAGATCTGTTAGTCTGTGTATAGGAGCGTTACGTTGTCAAACCCTAGTACGCCAGGCTCCTCTGTACTCGCTCTGGCTACGGTATCTGTGCTGTGGCAGTATTTAGGCATAGTCATGCCTTGAAGTCATTTTTAGAATTGTTACAAAGGTATCTGAAACCAGCAAAAATTATAATTAGCATAATAAGGATACTGTAACTCCTGCCATTTCCCCGAAAACCCCGACTTTAGCATCACGACTAAAAATTCAAACCCTTGATGTTAGTAACCGACGCGTCGGCAGTAAAACCCCCGCTCAACACCCACAGAAACCGATCGCCGATTAGCATATCATGTGAAAGCAAATATATACGCCCCCTCCCCCGATCCGATCCATCCCCCACAGCCTCGACAACACGTTTCCCGACACATTGATCGTTTTTTTGCGAATGCATGGTGTGAGAGGGGCGGATGACCGGTGGCAGAACGGATCGCCACACCACCAAACCTATAGTATCGGGCTGGAAAGTAATAACAAATTTTTGGCTGTCCCTAACAACCCTCAAAAAGGTTCAATTTAAATAAAAAAATAGATTGGTCTTGGACGCTCTACATTTATAGGACCTTATTCAAATTTTAATTATGAAAAAAGTCTTTAAAACGTAGTTGATACGGGGTGCCCCCGACAATAAAAAGATTACACTGGAAATTCGCCAAGAGCTATTAGAGTTAGAGCCAAGTGGTAAACCTGAGTCGAAATGTGGAACTTGAATGCCAAAAGATATTTAGAATATCCACTGAAATTTTCGGTACTCTAGATACAGTAGTTTTTGAGTTATTGCAAAAAAATAGATGTTTCGACGCGTATTCTTACTCTATTTTGTCGGTATTTTTTGAACTTTGCAATAATTTGCATCGACTTCTGGACAATAATCTTAAATTCCCTTAACAAAGAGGCCGTTTTCAATTTATTGAAGTGATGCAAGTTTTCTTATAACCATTTTATTATTACTTCCAAGCCAATTTCGACAAATAAAAATTTTAATCGATTGAAAGCCAGATTTTGAGAGGTAAAAAATGTCAGATTTTTATTTTCACGATACCTAATAGGGTTCAGTTTCTCAAAATTCCTATTAAAGACCCAAAATAAAATGTATTTTTGCAATAACTCAAAAACTACCATGGCTAGATGGCTCAAGGTTTCTATGCAAATTTTAAATGCTCTTGCATACCTTTGTTAAACGTTTCACCTAAATTGGTCCCTAAATGGCCCCCATTCCAGCGTTTCTTTTTTATATTGAAACACCCAGTATATTGCCATGGCAAGGGGATAATATCGACGTTGAAGCTCGACCACCTCAACCACCACCACCACCCGGCACATAACCCAGCGGGCAGCCCCCCTAGCATGGCCCCCCTATAAGTGCCCCAACCACAGACCAACACTAGGCTTCTCTATATAGAATTTCGAATGGCCGGGTAGACACTCCTCCTCCGCGTTTGCCACTGCCTCCTCCTCTTCCCCTCCCCATCCCTTCTATTCCATATCCGGTGTGGATTAGTGGTGAGGGGGGATGCCCCCTCCCCTGATGCCCTCTATCCAACGGATTTGAAGCCTGAGGTACTTCTAATAACACATTACCATGGAGTGGATGGGGAGATGGGAATATGGAAATTGCGAAGGGGAAATTGAAAGCAAGATTGAAAACAAGAGCTGGACAACCTGTTAAAACAATTTATTCAATTACTAAAATACTGCAAAATTGGAGAAAAAGGATTTATTTTTAAAGACCAAAATGTTAATTATCAAATGCGAAATATTTAAATTGAGAAAACGGAACCAGCGGAGCAGCGCAGCAATCGGAAACGTACTGTTTTTGGGCGTCCCCCCAACACCCCATACCCGTTGCCCGTTTAGCTCAGGGGCAGAGCGTCTGTCTCGTAAACAGAAGGTCGACGGTTCAATTCCGTCAGTGGGCAGTACTTTTTGCTTTTTGGGGAATGGATGCTAAATGGGTTGTAGACGATTACATTTGTTTTATTTTTGTTTAATTTTGCTTTTTAAGGAGTTTACAAGCTATTTCTGTTGTATTTAGGCCTTTTTAATACAGTTTTTTGCATTTTTGCAAAAAGCGTCTTTTCAAAAGCTAGCCTTAAATTTGAATTCTCAACTTTTAAATATGGCAAATCGAAGAGAGATGATTGAAAATAGGGGGTGATTTGCATCTGGAAAATGTTTCAGAAAAATGGTAGAAAATGCATAGTAATAAAATTTTGAAAGCAGGAAAAATACAACTTTCTTTTCATAACTGGAAAATATTTTTTTTAAATAAATGTAAATATGAGGTAGAAAACAAGATTTAACAACGTATATTCCTTAATTATTTAAATCCACAAACGATTTAAAATGCCTTCGAAACAATTTAATTTTAATCGGCGCGTATCTGAATTTTCGGCAATCGCACATTCGATAAATTTGAATTTTTATCGTAAGTTTTGCAGAACCACAAACTACAACTAGATACGGTAAACAGTTACTGGTAAAGAAAAAAGTTTAAATAGTTGAAAATGATTTTAATTCGAAGTTTTTCAAACAAGTTTTCTGTCCGTCCCCTTAAAAATTCACAAATTCAAGCATGATTCATCAAACCAAATTGGCGAAATTTTAATGAAACACAAAGAAAAGCGAATTTTCAAAAACCGCTCCAAAATTCCCGGGGTCCCAATTACCAGGGAGCTGCCTTCACAAAAATCCTCAACCACGTGGGAGTGGAATAATTAAGGGCCCTCCTCGCCCTTCTGATGCCCGTCGAGAGGGGCCTTCTGGTTTTCACACATCACTTGCCGGACTAGCCACACAAATTCTGCGCTCTACCCCCAGCCTTGTCAGTATTGGATGTCGTCGGTTAATGAGAATTTGGCGGCTAGTGGCGGTGGTCGTGTTAGAGGGCCAGAGGACTTGACAGCTATATTCTGGGCCCCGGGGCTTACGACGATGAATTTCGAGACGGTGCTGATACGGCCGGGCTCAACGATGTCGGAGAAGTCGAGAAGGGGACCGAAGGTGGGTTAACCTGTTAATAAACCGATCTAAAATCTTAAAAAAATTCTGGCCAATTCCCTACTGCTTGAAAACCGCAGGACGTTTGCTAAAAACACTTCAATACAAAATCTCTACGTAATAATCGGCCTATAACAGTAATAAATCTTTTTCGCTAACGCTTAAGGCATATAACCAATCTTAATTTTATTTATAAACTTAATAAATGAAAAAATAAAAATATGTCTCGTTAATGCTTGAAAAGATCGCCGTTCATTACAAGTAACCACAATTCTAATTATTACGTAATAATGAGTAATATAACAGTAATGGGGTTTTTTGGCGACTTTTTAGGGTCCATATCGATTTTAGCTTTGTTTATTACCCTAAATTATTGAATAAAACGAAGGGATTGACTCGTTACTGCTCAAAAACAGGAAACTCGCTAAAACACGCTACAATTCAAAATACCTACGTAATAACGAGCAATAAAAGTAGAAAAGGTCATTTTTGAGAATTTTGAAGACCTCTAAACAAATTGTATTGTGTTTATAACCCTACTAATTATAATGCAGCAAGATAATATTTTATTACTGCTTGAAAACCGCGTCCCTCACTTAAAACACCTTTCTGAAACCCCTTGGTAAACGTGAGCAATAGGATTAGGGTTAACTTTTTTCTCTAGTTTCTAAGGCTATTTATAACCCTAAACACGCTCCAATTTTACGCAAATATTTCGAACACAGCTGAGCGGCCCACCGAGGAGGCAGCGGATGTAGTTGAGCAGAGCAAGAAAGGGCCGCTTGAATTTCAAATGAGCCCCTCCCGGCCAATAAAGAAGCGCTCCCATTCCATTTCACCTTCGTACGCCTGATCAACAACGCCCCTATCCATCCATATTTTTAGTTGGAATTTATAGAATTTTTAGTTAAATACGGTTTTTAAACCATGCTATTTCTTTGTTTTGCAACCTCACATTGAAGCGCAAAAGTTTAAATTTGATGATTTTATCAAAACGGGGTTACTTTCAAAATGCCGAAAACAATAATCTCGAAATTCCATAATGTCGAAATTCCATAATGTCGACATTTCAGAATGCCGATAATTCAGAATGCCGACATTTCAGAATATGGACATTTCAGAACGCCGACATTTCGGAATATCGACATTTCAGAATCCACAATCACCCCCCCCCATTTCAGTTCGCCATGAAACTTTTCCGAAAAGTTGACGGTTTCCGCCACAACGACGAACAATACCTATGCTGTTTTCATGAATTACATTGCAAGGTAAATTAAAAAGAAGCAAACTAGTTTCTCCGATTTTTTTCCTACAGAGCGGCTGCTTTGTTGTCAACGTCCTCAACAGTTTTCTATTCTGCATCCTCGCCGTCCAGACCATCTTCTCCAGCGAGAAACAACACTTGGATTTTTATGCCTTATTAATACAAGGTACCGTAATCGCCTGCACTTTCTATGCACTACCACGTGATAAGCCACTACTTCTAATACCGGCGATTATTTTTTGGGTATGGTTTTCTTAATTTTAAAATTTTATTTATTTTTAGGTTGTGATCAGCATTTTATTTTCAATATTAATCGCGCTTTCGCTGGCCTATGGACTCCATCCGACCAGTTTTCCAGAACAGGCCAAATTACATGCAACGGAAAAACTTGGCAGTAAGGAGTTAATAGAAATTAGATAACTACATAAGGCCGATTGTCATTAATGTCGGTCTTAACATCGTTTAGCACCTCTAGAAAAATGGGAAATCGTTATTATGTAAAATCGGTATTATGTAAATTGTTATTTTAAAATCGGCTTTATGTAAATTGGCATTATGATTTTAGCCTAGTGAAAAAATGGCCCAATTTTTAGTGGTACGAGGTGTGGCTTTTGTTGGAATGTTCATGCTCACTGTCCTCGCTGCGGTTTGCGTATGGTTTATAATAATCCACATCAGGACTTATAAATACGTAAAGAAAATCAGGGAGTACGTTTTTACTTGCTATTTAATATTTGTAATTTAATAATGTTTGTAATCTCTATTTTTTATTTTAGATACGAAGCAAAATTCTCAAAAAGAAAAATCGATATCGAAGGTAATTAGCGGGTCAATAATCTGAAGGATGGTCCTTTGGAAATCCGAGGAATGCTGGATGATAGATTCCGGTATTTACGTTCGGTTCTAAAACCGTAATAATTAATTAATAAAAATTACCAATATTCACATCAGCATGCAAATACGATACAGCAAATGCACAGCCAGGGAAGTCAAAGATTGTCGTCAGATTAAATACGACAACCGAGATAAAAGCGGCATATTCTAATAAAGCGTCTTCTGGAGGTACTGTAAAAATAACGAATCAATGATATATTATTCATAAAAAATATGTAATTCCAAATACACACCCAAAGTATGACAAATTTTGCGTTCGGTATATTCCGTATATCTCGAGATAACTCTTGGAGCGCTAATACATAAGGAAATCATACTTAATAGACGTATCCCAAGTTTTGCTGTTTTCTAAAATAAATATTTAGATTAAATTTGTTATTGAAAGTTAAAAATAAAGAATTTAAAGATCAGCAAAACCCACGATTTTCACTTTTCGATCCATCAAATCAACAGCTATGTGCACTAGCATATAAATAATCGAGAAAAATGCCAACAACACCATGTTGCAGGGCATTAAAAAAGCGACTAAATGTTATAAATTTATTACTATTAATTCTCCACTAATAAATTTTATTAGTATATTTTTAATATAGTTTATATAAATTCCTGTATTGTTTGTACTTACTAGTTTCGTCGCTATCCTGGTGAAATGTCGTAACCATACATGCAAATGTGGTTTCCACGCATAGTAGGGCAGGAATCACAAATGCAAATTTTCGAATAAACATGTGATATTGTGGATTTAGCACGTCAAATTTGCATGCCCGAAACCATGCATAATAAAATCGTACGCATAGATTTCCTAAAAAAAAGTTAATTTAGATTTTTTTAATACCTAAACTTACCCAGAACCAGCAACCGAAGCGAAACTTGTGTCATCGCCTTCATTTCGATTGTTCGTAAAATTGAGGGCAATAAAAATTGCCCGACTGGTCTTTCGGCCTAAATGGTATATTGAGAGTTAAGCTACGATTCTTACAATACACCACGACGCCCAGGTACTCCCAAACATCACCCTCACATAGCCGGCTCGGTGTTTTTCCCGGTTTTTCACGTGAAAACGCCGGACGAACGCTCGTCTAATCCCTTAAAAGCGTTATATGACTATTAATCTTGCCTTCAGAATCGATGAAGAAGTCAGCGTGTTCTTTTATTTTTTGGTCAATGTATGCCTAAAAATTGAGGTATACAAGGTGCCCAAAAAATCACTCCGGAATTTCGCTGGTCTACGCCTGATTGCTCCAAAAAGTGAAAAAAAAGTGCGGCAAGCCTTCTTATCCCCCCTAGAAATTTTTCTCCACAACCATCAACCAAATAAACGCTGATTTATACTATTTTACAACGCACAATGTTCAAGGTCCTAAACGCAATCAGCAATTCGTAGCCGAAAGTCGATGCAAATGATGCAACGTCAAAAAGGATAGCCGAAAAAGTTGTTGAGCAACCTTGAAAAAACAGTGTTTTCGTTATAACACGAGAACTACTGTAGCTATGGAGCGGTAAATCAGGGCTGTTGTTATTTAGGGTCTGATACACCTCTCGCCCAATTTTGAAACTGATCCGACGTAATACGGCAAAATGACGCTGGGGTCGTTTTTGGGAAACCGGTATAGATCATCAAAAACCCACATCTCTAGTCGCATTTGGGTAATTATCCTCTGGAATTGGTACTTTTTCAAAAGAGCATATAAGAGCTAGTACACAAATTAATACAGAAGCGACGCCCACTAAAATAAAATCAAGTATTTAAAAATTCGACCGTACTGTAACTGCCGAATCTCAAAAACGTCGAGCTCAAGTACGCCATTTTCCATTCATGCTCAGGCTCCAAATATCGGAATTTGGTCATCATTCGTTTAGGCTTCATTTAATTCAATGCACAAAATTAAAAATACAGAATTAGGAATAAAATAAAGATCAATAGAAAAAGCAGCGACCAAGCCCGTTAGCAATGCCCCCTTCCCGGATTCCACGCAGCGAGTAAACTGGTTCCGATTAGGCGACAGCTTCGCGCGCCCAATCCCTTGTTTCTTAGGCTCCCCCTCCTTTGTTTATGCATATCTCCAACTTTACCCTCGTTCCACCCACTTTAAACAATAGATTTATTCAATTAAAAACAATTTCCGAATACCGGGGCAGCTAATGAAAAGAAGAAAATAAAACAGTACCTTATTAATTCGAAATATTAGTTTTTTTGAAAGGGATATCTATCGTTTTTGAGGCTGTTGGCTAATTACTAAGAAAGAATCACAGATTGGGGGATTGAAATTTGGCGAGTAACCAATTAAAGAAAGGAAGCTACAGAAAGAACACAGAAAGAACAATCACACTTCATGTAGTGGATGACCCAGGTTTGCCCGAAAAGTGGATGGGAGCGCGGTGAAGACGTGGAAGACACGAGGGATCGGGGAGGCGATAAATTAATTTTTAAGGAGGGTAGCACAGGAAATGGCGCATATTTTTCAATCATCAGTTTGCTTGAACGGCGGCTTGTTCGGGTTCTGCGGGCGCGGCGCTGAAGGGATCTACGGATTCTTCGGAATCTGAAAAATTGCGGGTATTTGGGTAGAGGAAAAGATACTAGCTAGTACACCGTTCTAAAGGAGCTAGCACGTCAAAACCGAACCAATTTGTGAAAAAAACAAAATGAATACTGCTGAAAAGTACCGAAAGTCTGATTTCGTTGCGAAAAAGGCCACATTTGAGAAAAAAATCTTTTCTACAAAATCGTCTTTTTCGGGCTTGCGTGAAATGTATGGGGTAATGCTATGAAAATCAGCTGTAAGGCGTAGTTTCCGATGCCAATTTGCAAAATTGAACATGCCGAGACATTGATAATAACTTAAAGAATCCAGAAATGGCTTGAGAATTTTCTAATTCACGCATTTTTACGTCCAAAAGGTTCTGAAACCGTGCGGCGGTCGCGTGGCGGCCTATCTGGCTATTTGCGAGAAACCAGCGCTTCTAGTCCCTTTAAGGAGCCCTGGAAGTCGAAAAGATGGAAAGCACAAACCTGGCATCTGGGGGATGAAGTTGAAACTTGTTGGGATGGGCATCATTACTGGGGCAGTGGGGGCGGCCATTGGTGCGCCCTGAGCTGCTGATGAAGCAGAAGTGACGCCATTGAAGTAACGCGAAGCACCACCAGCACGGGCAGCACGAAGACCGGAGGAAGGACCTGTTAGGAAAGAAATTGTTATTTAGGTATAACTCTGTAGCTTAGGTTTAGGTATAGGTAAGGTTTAGGCACACGTTTCTATAACTCCCACTTACCTTGAGGTGACTGCGGTCCAGCTGTAGGTGTAGCCGCACCAGCCGGAGCTAACGATGCCATTGTGGGCATCGTTGGCATTCCCATAGCCGGTGGCGGAGGCGGCGCTTCTTCTTCCTCGACCCCTTCACCGACCCATCGCCCCAACTTGTCGTCGTAGTAGATCTAAAACAAAACCATGAACTTGGTTAAGCAGTAAATTTTGAACTCACCGTTTTCTTCGAGTCGTCCGGTAGATGCACCTCGTTCTTGCTTCCAATCTTGTGCAGCTGGGTAGCGACCGACGACTTGATGGCTCCAAACCAGCCTCCGGAACCGCTCTTGCCGCCCATTCCCGGGTTTTGGCGGGCCGGGGAGTTTTCTTTGGACCCTTGTGATTGAGGTTGCTGCTGTTGTTGTTGCTGCTGGCGCTGCGGGGCGGGGGTGGAGTGTGGAATGGACGGCTGCTGTTGGAAGTCCTGAGGGGTGTTGTTGCTGCTGATGTTGTTGCTGATGTTGTTGATTTTGTTGATGTTGCTGCTGCTGCGGATGTTGCATCACAGGTTGTGGCGGCTGCTGAGCAGGCGGCACCCATTTGTACTCCGGAATCTCGGGTACGGTAGCCAACGGGCTTGAGGGGCGCGTTTTGGGCCGACTGCTGATGCTGCTGCTGGTGAGGAGGCTGATGAGGAGGCTGTGGAGGAGCATAATGATGAGCAGGAGCCCTCGAAGCAGACGCCTGGCTGGAGATTGACGCCCGACGATCAGTTGTGTGCATGCTGATCGGGTCTTGCTGGCTATGCCAATCGTTAGCTTCAGAAGTGATAGAGTTGACACGGGATCGTTGTGGTGAAGCTGCGGGTGGTGCTGGTGGTTGGTAGGCCGCTTGCTGGGATGCCGGTGGTTGAGAAGGCTGATGATGTACAGGAGGTTGTAGAGGTGCTGGAGCTGCTGCTGGGACTGGTTGTGGGACGTAGGCCGTGGGAGGTTGAGTTTCCTGAAATTAAGTAATAGATGTTTCGTAGATTCCGGTATACATATCATTTTATTTCTTGTGATATGCTAGACTCTATTCTCCTCTGTCCTATTGCGTGACCTAATGACCGTAATCCCCCTATTTCAAAAAGCGCCATAATTACGTGTTGTATCGTACTCATTTTGGGATTTTTACTACTGATGCTTTTGGGATCGCTGTAGATCATTACTGATTTAGATAATACCAATAGTTCTATTTCCGATACTCACCTGTTTCTGAACAGTTGGTGGAGGAATATTTTGCGGAGCAACAGGACCCTGGGGCTGGATGGCGTTCTGCTCGATCATATCTTGTAGCTCGTTGATCCACACGGCCGCATTTGTCGGATCTTCATTCGACATCAAGCACTGGTATGCCACATCGCACAAATCGACCAACACATCGATCGGGAAGTAATTACGGATGTGCCAGATCTGCTGGGCGATATTTGTGGCGTAGCTAAAGGGAAAGGTATGATTTTTTCACGAGATTCTTACTTGTACGCCTGTTTCGGGAAACCCATTGAAGCCAAGAGTTTTGCGTATTTGACGCGCGTCTTTTGGAATTCGATGGAATGGATGAGATGGCTTTCGCCGCCCGCCAAGGAGATGCCGTAAGCAAAGATTTCCGTGGCATGGAGATTGGTGAGGGAGAAGCCATAACTTAAATGCTCGTTTAATAATACTAAATCCGTATTTGCATACCTGCATTCCGTCGAGTTATACTTGTCATGCGGTAGGCTGGCATTAACAAGCGAGATATGTTCTCGGCTAGTACTTCCGTTAGCGTTTGGTGGCACGAAGACGTTGCTTTGCTTCAGGATGGCAACGGCTGAAGGTAGCAAATTTTGTTTTGATTTAGATTCTATATTCCTACCCAAGAAACAGAAATCGGCGGCGGCATCGTATTCCTTTTGCGCCAAGAACTTTCCCAATTCATATACGGTTGACATGGCGCATTCGGTTTGAAGGTTGGCCAAAACGATGGCAGCATGTGCACGCCAGCTACCACCATCATCAGTTGCCGGATTCACCTGAAATAGTTAAAGGGATTGTGAAGTCAGAAATTACAACTTGGCTAAAAAAACAATGATAAGTGCTTAGAAATTGAATTCTTCCCGAAAAACGACAAAATCGAGATTTTGAGCTGGTAGGGATTATATCTCGTAATGCTCTTTGCAGCACAAAATTCATCGATCTCACTGATTTTGGGGGCAAATTTTTCCAATTAAAACTAGTAAGACCATCAAAATCCCAGAAAGATCCCATAAAGGGCGTCAAAATTTGGAAATTAACGCATTTTCACGATCAAATAAAAGCTAAAGGACACACTGTGCGGTCGCGTCGCGGCTCGTCGGTCAGATGTCCTGGCCCCTTTAACCAAAAGTTTGTATAAAACTCACCAAAACAGGAGCCTTATGATTGGCAGCGACCGTCAGCAGTGTGGTGATAGGATGATTATGTAGTCGACTCGTCATATAGAGCATCTCCACTTCCTCGATTCTCTGCGGTGCAACCCTTCTGGCCAAAAGCAGGGCCTCAGTGTACATTTCATTTCGTAGAGCGGTGTCTATGGCCTCCTAAAATATATTATTAATAAAAATCAATCGTAGAATTACGATTATGAACCTTAACAATTCTATCAACTTACATCAATATGACCTTGCAGTATAAACTCGTCAAAAAGTTTTCGTTGACTTCCATCGACCGGTTGATACGTGGGTGTTGACGATGTTTCACGACTTCTGGCTGGAGCAGCTTTTAGTAGTAGACGAGCAATGTCAGGGCCGGTTACGCGCTAAAATACAGTATTTAATTATGCCAATATAATAGCAATTTGAATCTTTCCAATACCTACCCCATGTTGCTGAACCAGCGTCTCCAACAACTTCCACAACAATCGACAATCAATCACATCATTGTCGAAAGCATTCTCCTGCGCTACCTCCGTCATTTCGAGCTGCTGAAGCTGGCGCTGGATGTACAGCGTCACCTAATTTGCATAAATTAATAGGGTACATTTTTTTACGTTATGTGAAGGTGTGCTCGTTGTCAATGGGCCGCGGAACATTTGCACAATGTGCTGAAGCCGTTTGGCCTTTTCGTCTTGGCCACAATTGACGGATCTTTGGATATTGGTGAACTATAAATTAAGATTAAGTTTATTTAGTCTTAAAATTACCATAATCTCAGCCCCGAGTCTTTTTGGGTCGATGACAAGAACTTGTCCGTGAGGTCCCATCATAGAGAAAGAGCAGCGATCGGAGTATTTTGTTGGTCCGCGCTAAATATACAACATATTGTAATTTAAGTCCAAAATTATATATAATTAAAAATGAAAAATATATATAATCCGAATAAAAAACTATAATTAAATATACCGTTTGTAAATCGACACTTTCCGCATCTCCACTTTCACCGTAACCACTTCCACGCTCGCTCTGACTGAAAAATTAGATGATAAATTTTGTTTCATAAATTTAGCCCAAAAAGACACATATAATACAACATAGGGGAACCCGAAAAGCCTTTGCATCGACCCAAGAAGAAGAACAGACATTCAAAACTGGTGATCGACTCTACAACCTCAAGTGACCATGCACTCAACTAGAACAAAACGAGAAATCTCTCCTCAAAAACAACTATTTCATCGAGTGCATCGTCACAAAAAAATCAATCCGAGACTATATTCCCGAAATGCGTGTGGGTTAACCCGGACATTTGTCACTCACTCATCATCATCCAAACAATGACGATTGGGTAAGAAGGTGCTGAAGGATGGGGATGGTTAGGTTTTGCCTTTTTAGAGCTAACAAGGAAACCGCGTGAGGTCATGATGGCGTTTTGAAGTGCGAATTAGCCCACCTTACACAGAATTTTTAGCTGATTCCGAATTTGTTTTCAATTTTTTCACAAATATTAAATTTTCCGGATTTTGGCAATTTTGAGCTAGGAATCACACGTAGATTCGGAATCAGCAAAAAATTCTGGACAAGATGGACTTTGCCTCAATTCCAAAACGTCATCCTGACCTTACGCGGCGCCCTCCTAAAGTGTACATAGGTAATTACCGTTCTTCCTCATCATGACTGTCACGCTCATCGCTAAACAGCTGCTTCTGCGCGCTGGTGTATCGATCTTTGTTCAGCTGACTGTAGCGCGTTTGCATTTCGGCGCAAATCTGAAAAGGCCAGCGCGAGTAAGTATGATTGGTAGCGTCCCTTACCCTGTACAACGCCTCATCATTCGGCACTCCACTAGCCGTCAGCGCATAGTAATCCCGGTTGAACTTCTTCCGGAAGTCCTCCACATCAAAGTACTGGCGCTGCCAGAGCGCGGTGTAGAAGACGAATGCGACTTTCTCCATGGCGTTGAGGGCATCGTATTGGGGTGGTGGTGGGAATTGACGGACGGTTGTGATGAATTTGCCCTGAATTCTATTTGAATGTCGGTGGAATAGAACGGACCAATGGAACACGAAGGGAACCGATGTAGTAGATTTCGGCCTTGCTGAAGTGGCGTTGGGCTTGTTGGACGGGGACGTTGTATTGGGCCATTTCAGCGTCTGGAAATTGGTTTTGAGCTTTGTTGATTCTCTCTCTCTCTCTCTCTCTCTCCTACCTGAATCAGCTCCATCAGCACTTTCGCTGCTCATCCCCGGACTGTTAAACGCGTCGTAATGCTCGATTCCAAGCCCAGAACGCTCCATCCTGAAATAAAAGTATATTTGAAATGCTTCCTCCGGTTTTAAGCAACTAAATCTAACTTATTAAACATTGATCTTGCATGTAATTAGCATATTTTAGCGCAGATTAGCAGATTATACATTTTGCTTAACTTAGGTGCTGCTAGCTTACAATTTTCTCACATATGCTCTTGAGCGGTAAGAATGACTGAAACGCTACTATAGCCTAAAGCTCCCGGGCTACGAACCTGGCCAATGCACGGGGATCGTAGCTGCTCTGTGGCCGTCGGACGTGTTGCTCCGTCATTCCCATATCACCGTACCCAGCCACACTTCTTCTTCCGCCGTTGCTTTGGTATGCATGTGGTTGCCTGAATTCAATGTTTAGATATTTTCATTTTTTATTAAACCAACCTTGGATACCGATCTTGTCGAATCTGAGGTCGATATCCTTGTGAAGCTCGATGAAGTCGGCTTCGTCTCGAGTTCTCCACAAAATTGTCTCCATAAGCGGAATGAGGGCTGTCCATTGAGTATTCAAGCGGACCATCTGGATTGGTCAGGAAGGAGTTTCCTAGAGACATCGGTTTTCAAAATCAGTAACGAAATTCATACCATCACCAGATTTCTGCGGTATAACATCATAGTGAGCACTGGCCGGCCTGGAGTGATTGTTGGTCCGGCTGGTCACAGAGCGGCGTCCCTCCCTAATTTGAATATATTTAGGTTTTTGGGTGGTGCTCACTCAAAGAGAGGATTCGGCCGGCCGATGACTTGCCCATTGGGCCCCCGGAGGATGCTTTGGCGGCTGACGATTTGCGGGATTCTAAAAAGTAATTTTAATTTTTAGTTAAGGTAGCTAAGGTACCTCTTTTTGTACTCCATATATTGATTGGAGATTTGGGCTCGAGTAAGGATACTGGAAGCGCCGCTGTCGTTCGCTTCTTGTTCTCGGTAGTCGTCAACGGAATAGCGGCCTGTAAGGATAAGGTATGTCTGAGATCTCGTTTTTTATCTCGGCTCGCTGTTCATCTACAGATGCGTTAAGTACACCAAAATCTTCGTCTTGGTTTGGCGAGTATTTTAGTATAGTTTACAGGCCGATAGGATAAGGGGTAGCTGAGATAAGTCAAGTTCAAACGGTTGGGGGGATGCCATCAGCTTTTAAAGTAATTACTTATATTAATTTATATTATCTTGTGTTTACTATATTAAACCTATTAACCAACCGCTCGTATTCAAAGTCCTCGACACCGGCTTCCCACCGGCATTCCAGCTGAACAACGGATTCGCAGCCGAATACTCGGCCTCAGTTTCCGGCGTGAAGTTTTGAACTTTCACGAACCCGTCGCTGGTCCTGAAATAATGATTTAAAATGACATTTAATTCACTAAATTAAGTTTAGAATTTGGTCAGTCAGAAAGTCACTATTTTTGACGAGCACCGCCCGATCGAAAAGCGCGCGCCGGGATTTGTTTGCTCTGCAGCTAGCAGTAGTAGCGCTCTGACAAATAAATATGCGAGAGAGCGCTGGATAATGAGAGAAATCAAGAGCGAGAGGAGAGAGAGAGAGAGAGAGAGAGAGAGAGAGAGAAAGATGTTTAAAACTATAAATCGATAAAGAGGTATTTGACTAACCGATCGCTATTCTGCGTATCCGACAACTGGGTGTTGAGCTCCTTCTTCACTGGAGTATCAGTCGGAGATGGTACAGTAATGTCAAGCCCTTGATCAACATCATTTGGGGTAGATTCAGCGATGGGTCGTCCTGGTCCAGAGTTGCGACGTGTTGTTGGGGTGGTATCTTGAACCGAAGACCTCCTCGGGAATAGCTCATCCGCATCCTCGTGGGTGCTGTCGATTTCTTGCTGTAGCACTCGTTGCATCATTTGTTCGTCCAGGACTTCAGGTTTTGGCTCGACCTCCTGAAATTAAAAATATATTAGCAATCGGCGTGGTACTTGGCATTATCGGGGGGCAGCCTTTTCCTAAAAATCCAGAAATGCCTTTTAACGCAATAGTAAATTTTTAATAGTGTCTTAGCAAAATTTAGCTATATTTTAGGTAAAAAATAAAAACATTAAAAATTTTAGTTCAATTTTTGTCGAAAAATCGATACTATTGGTTTTTAACCAAAATTTGTAAAGTTTTACGTTGAAAATATTAAAAAAAGTTTAGGGACCACTCCGGTAATAGATAATAGTTCTCCAAAAACGTTGGTCCCCCGGTAATGCACAAGATCCATGACTAAGAGTTTAGAATTAAAATATATATTAAAAAGGAGTTCTAGCGCTAACCGGCGGGGGCGCACCCCCGATCCACCACCCTGACCACTCATTGGAACCTATCGATTACCCCGGATCAGCACCCACCTCAATTTCCGGCCATTTATTCTCCACTTCCGGCACCTCAGGCTTTTCCTCAATTGGCGGCGGCAATACCGGTTCCTCCATTTGCAAGTAGTTATGCGAATGCACGGGTTCGGCTGCCGGAACCTGCTGCTCAAATCCAAAATCGAGCGCGGTATCCGGTTTCACATCTTCAAGAGGAGGCTGATCCCAATGGGATGTCGTCTCGGGTTCAGGCTTTGAGGTTTGTTGTTGTTGGCTTTCATGTTGGTAGTAATCCGAAAATTCATGTTGAGGGGTTTGTTGTTGTTGTTGCTGCTGATAATACGGGTCGGTATATCCATGTTGGTATTGTTGAGGTGGTTCGACAGATGATTGATGTGAAGGAGGGAACACGGGTTCGGCAGAAGATTGGTGTGGCAGTGGCCGGGGTTCGACAGAGGATTGATGAGATGGGAATCGTTGTTCCGGGGTTTCATGTTGGAATTGAGGTTCAGGTTCCGGTTGATGTTGTTGTTGCTGCTCAATGACTGGAGCTGATGGTTTTGGTGGGAGGATGGGGGCGTGTTCAATGACTGGTTGAGCCGGTTGGGGTTGAGAGTAGTGATGCTAAATTGAAATGGTTAGTTTTAACGCGGTTTTAGATACCTCAGGCTGGTGAGTTGCAGCCGGTTGAAATTGTTGATATTGATTCTAAATTAGGGCTTAATTATAGAATATAAAAGTCAGGATATCTGAATAAAAAAAACTTACGGAATTTTGCTGATGTTGTTGTTGCGGCTGATGGTTGTAATTTACCCCATTATTTTGTTGATTCCAATTATTGGCAGCTTGTGCATTTGCATTTTGCTAAATTTCCATCATTATTAAGGTATTTAAATTCTTAAAATTTGGCGATTTCACCCACATGTTGCTGCTGACCCCATTGGTCCTGCTGAACCGGCTGCGCCCAGCTGGCATAATTTTGCTGCGTTGACGGGCCTCCTAGAAAACTTTTCACATTTTTAAACCATTTTTTACCCAAATTAATTTGATCCCAAGGCGAAGGCGCGGCTTCTTCTTGATTTCCAAGCTGCGTCTGCC
Organism: Mesorhabditis sp. LJ9110; assembly: GCA_038088335.1. NCBI lineage: Eukaryota > Metazoa > Nematoda > Chromadorea > Rhabditida > Rhabditidae > Mesorhabditis > Mesorhabditis sp. LJ9110. The sequence goes on from JBBGBA010000311.1 coordinate 72,560, forward strand.
AGTAGAAAGACATCCTTAGAAGATTTTTAGCATACTGAAATGGTTTTTGGGTTTGTTAGGGCACGGAAAACTAGGTCAAAGAACAGGAATGTATTTTAAGGGCGCGTTCCGATTGATCTCGTACATGACACCTATATCTAGGTCTCTTTGGTGGGGGGAATTGTCGAGTGGAGGAGCGCTGGCATACGCAACGCGCCGGCTGGTGCGTTTTAGGGGTCAGCGGTTGGACGGGACTGAAAGGGTGGTCAGTTGGGAGACAAAACATCCAAAGTTTGGATGGCTTTTGGAACGAGAGAGTAACTTTTAAAAATGAAAAGCATATTAACTAGAATTTAGGTCATCTAAACAAATTTTAAAAGTGGGGTTTACATACGAGTAAAAACTACTGAAAATTGATCTGTATTTGCATGTAAATACTTCGTAATGCCAGATTTTCGTATGGAAACCTATACAGCTTTAACGAAAAATAATTTAAACGCCGTAATTCTTTTTCGAAGGTTTTATAGATTTTCTATACCTTGAAATTCAGCGTCAAGCGTTAGCCGAGATGGCATAAAACCTCCAAAAAATCTTGAAATAACCCAAAATCGAAATGTATTGGCTAAAATATAGCTAATTAATCGCTTTTTATTCCAACAAACATGGATTATTTAAATTCCAACTGACGAGAATCACAAAATTTAAATAAATCCTATTTACCAGCGCTGTAGCATTTTGGGACATTCGTATGCATACTGAAAGGATCAGGCAAATGTCATTCCAGGTCAGCGGTGAGCCCTGACTGTAACCGTTTTTTGTTGACCGTGGGATCTCGATACGTGAGATACATTTGTCAAATTTTCGCTGATTCGAATCCGTTTCAAAGTTGCGGAACCCTCTAAATGTTCAGCGGTTTTCTAATGACCAATTCAAACTTTAATCTTATAAAACTCGTGGAACATTTGTGGATCAAATCAGCACTCTTGGGTAAAACGTGCTCTTTCGAATCGGCTACCTCACGAACCCGTAGCTCAAAATTCATGAAAAAAAGTTTTTCGGTGGACCAATGCCCTGGATGGCCAATTTTTGAAATTTTGTGAATTTTGAGCTACGGGTTCGTGAAATAGCTCATTCGAAAGAGCACGTTTTTTTACCCCAAGGAGTGCTGTATTTGATCCCACAAAATGTTCCACGAGTTTTTTATAAGGATTTAAAGTTTGTAATTTTCGGTCATTTGGGGTAGAAAACCGGCTGAACTTTATCTAGAGGGTTCCGCAACTTTGAAAACGGATTCGGAATCAGCGAAAAATTTTGCACAAAATGTGCTATCTCACGTATCGAGATCCCACGGTCAACAAAAAACGGTTACAGTGAGGGTTCTTTGTAACATCCCGTATATTTATGAAAATACCATTAACTATTGCAGCCATTTTACAAGTTCTTTTGTGCATCTTTGCACCTATTCTTATTATTTAGATCCACTTTATATTTTCGTAACAATAGAAAATGAGTATGGAAGTTTATTAGTAACGAATAACCATTTTAGAAGCTGTTTTAAACTTTTGAACTTGTTTTTATGATGTTTTTGGAGTATTTGGGGGCTCGAAAATCCGTGGCTAGTCGGCGCTTTGCAGAGGGGAAGGACCGATTCCCGGCCGAGAAGCGGGGACCACCCTGAAGATCGCTTCGGTGGTCCGACCACCCGGAAAGCATTCCAAAATGTTTTGAGGGGAAATCCTGTTTCTATATATGTAATACTCTAATCTAAATTCAAATAGATTTATTCACCCGAATGAGCGGCACAAAATATGAAAAATTAGCTTAAACATAATTACATACAAAATTAATTAGTAGTATGCTCCTATTAAAAAAATAGTTATTAATTGTAGTAGCATACATATGGCTTTATAATATTATTTAATGACATATATAAAATGCTATTTTATATACATAATTATATATAATTATTAGCGTTTTTAATCATTAATGAAACAAATGATTCTCATTGCAATAATCCACAAATTGATTAATCTGACTACAACTAACATTTGGATAATACATCCGAATCAACACGCAATTCCTCGAGGCAAAGTCGGCAATATCGGAAATTCCCCAAGAAGAGCCCATCTAAAAATTAACATTACGTCGAGATATCATACTGAATACCTTTCTTGTCTCTGCACACATCGCAACTAAATTTGCCTTCGAATATTCGACATTTGATTCTTTATGACAATCGCCTGAAAAATTTGAATTTTAGGGCCTAATCTGAATTACCGGCATTTCGATATAATTTTCTTGCGGTGTTACGGCTGGGACGTAATATTGTTGGATCTAAAAATTGTTGAAAATTCCGTCAATTTATTAAAACCTGAGTTTGATAAGGTTGTATGACCCTTTTCTTGATTCTGGCCTTCTTTTTTAGGTACGGTATCGTTGTTGTAGATTCGGATACCTCAGGTATCTGAATGTTAATGGGTTTTGTAATTTAAGTGATACCTCTACGGTAGCTTGCGTAGTTTTAGGCTGACTTGTTGGTGTAGTTGACGCCTGCGTAGTATTGGGAGTTTCTGGTGTGCTACTTTCTGCATTCAATTGCAAAATTTTTGAATGCTGTGCCTTTTTTCGTCTTAATTTTCTTCTTCTTCTCTTTAGCTTCCGTTTTGTCGGTTTGGCTGTTGTAGTAGAATTATTAAAAGCTTCTTCAGTAATCGCCCACGATATTGTTTCTTCATTTTTATGTACAAGTAGATTTTCTTCAATTTTTATAGTGGTGGTTTCCACAATCAGGTCCGGTGACTTCACCTTCTTCACTTCAAAATCTTTGGATTCCTTCTCTTCAAATTCCCTAACCACATACAACCTCCCATTCTTCGGAATTCGCTCTTCCGATGAAGCCACAAAACGAGACAGGCCCCGCCTCAAAAATACATTCACTTCCGTGGGAACGTATTTGGCTGAGATTGTGGAGGTTCTGACTTTCTCAGTGCGAAAATACTCCTCGGAAAGGAAGGCGTTGTCGGGTACCGGTTGGGAAATGGATTCGACGAGCTCCAGCTGGGGCTTTGGGCTATAGGGTGAAGGGAATGCTTCTCGGCTCGTTGGCGCCGGCCATTCGGATGGTTCAATCCGGTCTGAATAGCCTGAAAGTAGCGATAGAATGGAAATATTTGGAAAAGTATACAGGGTGTGCCAAAAAAGCAGCTCTCCGTAATTTGGTCAACCTACAGCCCAATGGTTCAAAAATTGGACCAGAGGTGTATTAGGCTTTAAATAACAACAATCCTGACTTTTACTCGAGCTACGGTAGTTCTCAAGTTATAGCCAAATTAATGTTTTCCAAGATAATTAAGCGATTTTTTCGGTTATCTTTTTGAGTGTTACATTGATTCGCATTGACTTCCGGTTACGAATTCCGGATTTAGCTCAACATTATGGACGGTTCTCGTCGTAAAAATCGTTTAATTTGCGTAATTTGTGATGTAATTGTCAGGAAGAATTCTGGGAGTGAAGAACAGCCCTCTCCGTTTCCGCTTAATATCTGAAGGGTCGATGCCAAAGAAAACCCGACAAAAACGGATCATAAAGTTTATATTTGTTGCACCTTGCAAAGCACCGTAGCTATGGGGTTAAATCAGCATTGTTGCGATTTAGGGTCGATACGCCTTTGGTCAAATTTTGGGAACCTAAGCCTAAGCCTGAGCCTAAGCCTAAACCTAAGCGGTACCATGAGCAACCAAATGCCGGAAGGTTGCTTTTTAGGAAACCCTTTAGGTACCTGAGGAAACGTAATACTCCCGTGCAGTTCTGGGAGCGCCTATCCGAACTTGACGCAGACACTAAAGATATCGTTTCCCAAAAAAAAAAAACGCTTGGCAAACCTGAATAGAGTTAAGTACAGCCGATAGGGCAAATAAATAATAGATCATTAGAAAATACTAGCACATTTTCGAATGGTAGAGATTAGATTCCAGATTTTTTTAGAGATAAAATCAGTCCGGATTCAGGATCTGGAAGGATAGTCGTTGTTCTTTCAACCAGGCAGCTTCAGGCAGCCCGGGGGCGAAATCAGTGAAGCTGGAACATGAAAGGGGGAGGGGTTAAGCCCTGGGAGCCGGTGGGCAGGAAAAGAAAAGCAGCAAAAGGGGGGATCGGACAAGTCTCTCTCGCGGTCCGTCCCGATATACGATCTAGCCTAATTCGGCCCACACCAAGAAAGAGAACGGCGAGGAGCAAGAGGCGAGGAGCAAAGTGCAGCTAGCCACAGATGTTGAATGGTCTCTACAATGGGGCATTCTCCCTGTTCAAGCTCAGCGCTCCGTTTTGATCACACGCAAAAAGTGGATGGGCGGGTGGTTTTAGTGGCTGTGAATGGTTTGGGTTATGGGGGAAGACGGGGGATCTTTAGCAGCGTGTGGAGCCTGTGTTTTGTCGTAGCTTTTCGGGTAGCCGTTACGGTATCTATAGCTTCACTTAAAATTACTTACTCTAGTATACTTACTCTATTTACTATAATTTCTACACCATTAGAAGCTAATTAAAATATGAACTAAGGCCTATTCACATTTTAAGTGGTAACGTTACGCGATGTAAAGTAATGACAAGTGGTTTCATAGCGTCTTTAGTAAAATATCGGCCAGTCTTCATCGAAAGATCGATATTTTTGTGTTTTTCATCAAAATTTCTAAAGTGTTAATGTTAAGGAATAGTTAAGATTTTTCTATTTATACTAGATAAAAATTGTGCCGTAGAAAAAAACTGGTCCCCCGATAACAGGAAAGAACCGAAAATAACCTAGCAATTGTCATATTTCCCAGCTTACGGTGTCAAAATTGTTAATGTTCGAAATCTCCTCTTTGAGAGCTTCTCTTTCATACCAAAATCATAAAACCTGACACTCCTCTGGACTTTCATGCTATTTTTTTTGTGGTTTTTCCATTTATTGTATACTCAAACTGATCAGATTTTCCATTTATTTCCACCAAGAAATACAGCAGTTTTTAAACGACCACAACAGGGCATGAAGTTTATTTACAGTGTGCGAGGGCATACAAACAACGACCGGCTTCAAGTCGTGCCGCCGGGAGCGCGAGATGGGCAAATATGAGCATGAGGGGCGGCTGGGTCGGTTTTAGATGGCTTGGTAGAGGTCGGCCCGGTCGTCGGATGGCTGGGATGCGAGTGCGGCGGGAGGTCGAGGAGCACGAAGAACATTCACAATCAGGGCAGCTGGAATAATTTGGGGTTATACACTGTGGGAAACGTCAAGAGGTGTTGTTTGTAGTTCTACCGTAATCAGGGTCTTATCGATTCCGGTTAATTCCAAAGGACAGGTCTACTTATCAGGTGGGGTCTGTTGGGTCAGCTGACCTCAAGAAAATTTCATGTTTTGAGGATGTATCAAAAATATACAGTTGTTTTTGTAGTTTTTAAAACAGGAACGCGGGATCGGATAGAGTTTCATATTTTCTAGCTTTTAAAATTCCTAAAAAATTACAGAAATGACTAGAAAACCAAAGAAAGAATTTGAAATAACCTTTACACTTTCACATACCTTTAAAAGTTAGTATAATTGAAGTTTTAAACTTAAAAACCAACCTCCAACAACAAACACAGCCATCGCGGCCAGGAATGCCAGAAAAGTCGAGTGGATAATGCTGTCGTCGACAAATTCGTCAGCGAGAACCTAATATAAAAATTAAGAAGACGTTTTTATACTTTAATACCTTTCCTAAAAACCTCGAAAAATTTTATAACCGCCAAAAACCCTCTAAAACACCCACCATTTTTTCCGGTAGCCAACAGACAAGGAGACAAAGCTGAAAACTGGCGCGGAGTTATCTATCGGACCCTCTGGGCGGGCCGGAAAAACAACGCTTCGAATGTCAACACCACCTTCCTGCCCCCAACAAATAATGGTTTAATCAGGGGTCCGCGAGACAGTTCTAGTATGTAGTGTTTCAAACAACTCCCGGATAAGCTCTCTGGATTGGGTCATTTGCGTACAGGAATTAATGTTTATTCGTCGGTTTTTGGCTCCAAAAATTCGTGGACGAGCTTGGTTTTTAGCCGAGTGACTGTTTGATCAAATTCGGTCATGTTTTGAAGCCAGTAGTCGACTACTTCTTCCTAAAAATAGTTTTATTCTGATGTAAAGAGTGTTCTAAAAAACGACCGTCACGACATTTGGCCGTATTACATCCGGTCGGTCCCAAAATTTGACCGGATTCGTATTAGACCCTAAATAACGACAATCCGAATTTATGGCCTCATAGCTACAATAGTTTTCGACTTATCGCGAAAATGAACTTTAGCGAAAAACTATCGAAAATTGCGGGGAAAACCGTATTTTTGTCATAACTCGAAAGTTACTGTAGCGATTAGGCTGTAACTCAGGATTTTTGTGATTTAGAGTCTGATACAACTCCGGTCCAGTTTTAGAAGCAATTGGGCGTGATACGGCGAAATGCCGAAAAGTTGTTTTTAGGACACCTGGCAAAAACAAAAAACCTCATATCCATTTTCCATATGTGGCCATTTATCCTCTTTTTCGATTATTAGCACCCTGAAGAAATTTTTCCTTTCCGGATCTAGCGGAGCCCAACCTAAATTTTTCTATATTTTTACTGCCTCAAAGCCCCTACTTTTCGCCGGTGGAACCTGATGTGTAAAATTCACAAACAACTCCGAGTAAAATCCATCAATAATCTGCTCATCCCTCGTAAACTTCCGGCAATGAACCCCCATCACATAGCATAAATCAGAAGTGTGATGGCTCCACTTTCGCATACTATTCTGGGCTTTATTTCAAAATCAGCGTGAACTCACTCGTAGCGATACAAATACACCGGGGCTCCTTTCTTGGCCTGCACTTGCCCGTAGTTGAATGTTGACGTGTAGATGCATTGGCTTTCGTAGCTGTGGTTGGACGCTTGAAAATTTGGAAATACCTTGTTGATAAAATTACCTAAATTTCCATGTATTCTGTCGTGCCAAAATTTTATTCCAACCTCGTAGGAGTTATTCGTCTGAAAGAGTATGTTAATATGCTAACAAGGTGGCGTTTTTAGTGTCGTCAGGGTTTCAAGTTGCCTATAGTTGACTTTTACTTTCGGTTAAAGTTTTTTCATGCTACCTATCACGCTTGTCTTGTACATGGTTTTACGCTGATTCCGACTCTCTTTAGAAAACTTGCCGAATAGCGATTCTTCGAAAGTTATGAACTATTTAAGTAAAAACAAATGGTAAACGTCTGATTTTGCACGTTTTTCGGTCTTGAGTCGTCCATAACTTTCCGGAAATTGCGATTCCGGAAATTTGGCCAGCATGTTCGTGATCAACGTAAAATTCTGCACAAAATAAGCTTGGTTCCGACTTGAAACCCTGACCTCACTAAACAACACCCCCTTGTAAACAGAAGTCAAAAAGTAACAAACCTGAAGCATATCGCCATAAGTGTGATATGGTTCTGGCGGGTCTTGCGGATCAAATTCTTGTCTTGTACTGCCAAGGAGAAGTGGTACTCGCTAAAACAGCATTTGGAAGGCAAATATAAGCTTTACTGGTGAATTCAGAAGTAATTCATATAGACTACCGGAAGAAACAATTGGTGATGTCCGAGGAAACCCGTTAAGTTTCTGATATTAAATTTAGTCGCAAAAATTAGAGGTTTTTACCATAATACCGTCGTCATCCATACCGCGCTGGATTAGCAACAACTCCTGCCAAGTCTTTGTCCGGAGACAGTCAACGATTTTTTGAGTAGCTGCTGCGGATTCAAAGCTTTGAGCGCCTGGTGGAGTACACTAAAATAACTGAAAACTGTCAAGGTCAATGCGATACCTCTGCGCGTCTAGCGAATTCAAAAGATGTCCAATGCATCATGTCAAGATTATGGTAATCCATGCTTGGGCTCATTGCCATGGCCTCAAAAAAAATGTCGATATATCGAATTCAGAAATAGTCAGAGGGATCTTAAAGAGCGAGAAAGAAAGAAAGAAAGAAAGAGATAGAGAGAGAGAGAAAGGGAGAGTGAGAGAGAAACAGAGAGAAACAGAGTAAGATAAAGAGAAACTTACTTGAGCAAGAATCCTATTTCCTCGATTTAATTCATCTGAAAAAGCAATCGCTATCGACAAGTCGGCTCCCATCGAATGCCCAAGTGAAGTCACTTTCCTAGGATCACCACCAAAAGAGCGGACTTCAGTTTGAAGAAATTCAAGGCCGAGCGCAACATCTGAAAAAGCTTATGCTGTTCAAAATTATTGGCCTACCGTATACCCCTAAATTATGAGGAGTCACTTTCTCGAACTGAGATGCGAACAACCCCCACGTGGCCAATCGAAAAGCAGCAATTACCATTACGGTATCTAAGGTATTCAAAGTCATAAAAATTCGTTCATGCAAATTACCCTTGGCCGCGTAACGCTCTATCATATGCTCATCGGGGAACATAATAGCGGAATCGTATAAAAAGGCTCCGCCGTGAATATAATAAAGAACCGGGCAATTTGGGTTTTCCTGAATAAAAAATAAATCGGTGGAACTATGAATATAATTCTCATTAAAAACATACCCGGCATCGCTTAGAAGTAAATATATTTAAATACAGACAATCCTCATCGATGTAATTTTGAGGAGAGGTTGTTTGCGAGGAATTACTAAGGCAACCATGACTAAAATAAGACCAATTTAATGACAAATTTTGTACATTTACAAAACAAAATTTTATATACTAAAGTTCTATACCGATATTTCGTGCCATCTAACACTCCTTCCCAACGATCAGCTGGCTGTGGTTTTGCATACCGTAATTTTCCTATAGGCGGCTTCGCAAATGGCACGCCCTAATTTTATTTATAATCCATTATGTAAAAATTATTAAAACATACCTTAAATATCTCAATAACCTTCCCACTCTTCGAGTGAGTAGTATACCCCCGAATTGACCCATAGTTTGTTAAAGCAACTTGACAATTCACGATCGAGAGAATCCCAAAAAATGCAACAACTTTCATTATGCAACACATAGTAATTGGTAATAGTGGGTTTGTAGTATTTTCTTCCGGGGGGAGTTAGAGATACGAAGTGTCTTTGGGGGAACCCTCCTGGGGACCCCTTATCGAATGTAGTATGTGTTAGACTGGGGAGCTGACCGGGCAGTGGAAAGAAATCACAGATTTTCGCGCAGTTCGACTTTGGATTAACTTTTTTTAACCATTTGATTTAGGTAATGCTGCTGACGGGATTATTGATATTCGGGGCTGTTGGATTGGGTGACTGTATTTTTCCGCAAGTTCAAACGAGTTATGGGACGCTGGAGGGTTATACCCAAAAAACGGCAAACGGAAAGGATGCGTATATATTTAAGGTAAGATTCGATTTATAAGCATGGTTATAAAACATTAATTTATGATCAAGGGGTAGAATTCTATGTAAAATCAAATCGATTCATAACTGATTAGATACGTCCTCAAACCTCAAATTTACATAAATTGTTTTTGAAGAATACTTCGTAATTAAATTTATCGTTGTAAAAAAGCTTTATTAAATAGGTAATAACATGAATTATCGATTTGTAAACTAGTTTTTTGCAAACGCGAAATATTTGCAAACTTATATTCTGCAAAAAAAAGGAAAAAAGTAACTATATCTGTCATACAAATTCGATTATTTTTAATTTCCGTAGTTAAACCTTTCCATTTGTAGCCGACTTTTACAATTGTTATTAACAATGTATAATAATTTATAAAATACCTAACTATATCTATAATCAATTTAGTTAATTTTACAACTTTCTAGAGCGTCCCCTTCGCAGCCCCACCAATCGGCCCACTCCGCTGGAAAAAGCCGCAACCGCCAACAAGCTGGGACGGCATCCGCCCCGCGCATAATTATAGGCATTTCCGCCACCTTTCAATCATACATGAGTGTTTTTCAGCGCGGCTTGCATGTCGAATTCGTCGACAACGTCTTCCCCCCAGAAATGGGTCGACGAGGATTGTTTATATCAGAACATTTTTGTCCCGGCTGCGTGTACGGTAAGAAATATTTACGTAGAAATTTTTTAATGCTCTAAATTGGGCGACAAAGACTCGAAAACTTGATTTTGAAGCATTTTTGCCCCGTTTCTTTGTGGAAACATGATAATTTCGTAATTCCGGACGTCTTACAACTTAGAAATTCGAAGTATTTTTTTAGAAAACAAATCCATGCCCTGTAGTCTTTTACGTCCATGGTGGAGGCATCAATTACGACTCGGCCGTGATGTTCAACGATACCTTTTTGATTAATAATTTTGGTGGGAACGGTAGTTTGCAATAATTTTCTATAAACTCTATTTAGATGTAATCCTTGTAATCAGTGCCTTTCGACTTGGATATACTGCTTTATTAACTTTTGATGATGATTCTGTCGTGCCGAGAAATTTGGCTATTTATGGTAATTTTATAGTAAATTTGATTTTCCGTTGTTTTCAGACATCATCGAGTCCCTTGAATTTGTGCAAAGAGAGGCCGCGAACTTTGGAGGAGATCCGAAACGAGTGACACTGCTTGGCCATTCTATGGGCGGTGCACTCTCCTTTTTCCTCTCCATGTCAAAAACAATCAACCCTGACAAGTATAGAAATTATTAAACACCGCAACTGGATTATTTATTCTTTAGAAAGCTTTTCCAAAGGGCAATCGCCATGTCCGGGCCGTTGAATTATGAAGAACCGCGGCATTTGCAGGATATTACTAGACAATTTGTTTATCGCGCCGGGGTAAAACTACATTTTTTTGTCTGTATTTTTGTAAGACTTTTTAGTGCTGGAAAGACGAACAGCTTCCGGGCACGGGGAAGGCCGTTGAGGAAGCAATTGAGTGTCTGCGGAAAAAGGACCAAATGCAGCTACTGGCTATCCAAAGAGCCATGGAGGATGAGGAACAAACAAATAGTTTGCAGTGGGAAAATTTTTTTCTCTAAAACCACAAATTATTCAGGGGCATCATGCTAATCCCGCCACTTTTTCCAAATACAGGAATTGACGATTTTTTGACAAATGTTCCGGTTTGAATTTTTTCCAGATATTTTAGTATTTTATAACTCAGACAATTGACGTTGTAATGGGATCCACCCTAAAAGAAATGGATAAATTTGGCTCTGACATGAACCCCGGAGAAAAGCTACACTTCCGCAACCCCGTCGAAGTGAATAAGAAGTATTATGGAGATCGCCTCAGGGGAGAACTGGGTCCGCTTTCTCGTGCTCAGTAATTCGTACATCCTAGAATTTAATCACACCACTGACACCCAGATTTTGTACGTCACCAACTACCACTGCGCAAATGCTGTCCAAAAAGTTGGCGGAAAGGTGGTATACTAAAAATTTTATAGCTTTATTTTAGGTGTATCTATATTCATTCGACTATCCAAAACACCCATATCATACCGATGATCTTTTCTATATCATGGGAATCCATCGCTTTGAAATGGATGAAAATGAGGAAGTGATTTCGGAAATTTATCCTCTATATTTCTTGGATTTTGCAAGAACTGGGGTACCAGATAAAGGTATAAAACGTACTTTAAGCATCTAAAGCTCTTTTTTAGACTGGATTCCCTACGATCCACGATGGCAGAACTATCTCTCGATTAACGTTAGTCTGGCTGATGGGGTATACCCAAGAAATATGCCTGGATATCAGCACAACGTTATCGATTATTAAATATATGAAACTTACGACGGGCTTGTTTTTAAAAAAACCGGGGTAAAGCCAAAATTTAAAAAAAATCAAGTAAATAAATTAGACCAAATTTAATTTTTTGGCTATATAAGGTTCTAAATACTAAAAATTTTCAATGAATAAAATTAGCTGTAGCGAATTTTGGCATTTCAAATTTTGGCGTAATGAAATTTGTATAGAACGTTTTTCGGTATTCTCGGTTTTCGTGTAATGAATTTTCGATACAACGTTACCAATTACAAAACCCCCTCCATCTCCCGACCCCGAAACTAGAAACCGATCGGTATGCTGTTTTTCTCGGCGAGCACCGGCCACAAATTTTTCCCCCATCTCCCGGCCGTTCCCGTAAAATTTGTATCTTTTTGGCGGAAACGCGCGGGGCCGGGGGAATTTGAGCAGCTGCGAGATGGGGCAGGTGCTGTGTGGTGGAGACCCATTCCCCATCCCCCTCTTGCAATATAGGTTTCACATCGGAAGCTTTCGGTTTCCGGTCCGGTCGCGATGAGGGGGTTGGCACCCGGGCACAGAATCAAGAGCCCCAAATCTGAAACCCGAATCTTTTAGGGGAATAGCCTTGTGCTGCCTGCAGAAGAAGTCGCGTCCCAGTCAGCGAGCTCACTTGGTGTCACGCTTTCGACGTTATTTTTGATTGGGCTCGCCTTGGGAATTGTTGGGTTGATGGTGAAGAATCGGGACTTGCGGATGCAACCGGAGGATATGGGCATTTTGAGTTATAAATAGAGAATAAACGATGATTTGTAATCCTACTATATATAAAAAAATAGTGTCTGTGTGTGTGTGTCTGTGTGTGCCACTTTGCATCCACTTCCGGATGTCTGTCCGAGGATATCTCGATAGGGATGAATTTTAAGGGATGTATGATACGTCATTAGATGCGTAATGGCCTGGAGATGACTGCACGCATATCAGGTTTAACAAAATCACCTATTTTCGACATTAAATTTAAGTTTTTGTGAAAACCTCTTTGTTAGGAACAATTAGCGTAGACCGGAAGTGGGGATTCGACTATATAAAGGGGCTAAACAAGTACTTTTTCATTTTTTGTTATCTGAATTCAGGAAAATTATGGAAAGTGAAAGATAAAAAGGGGTCAGACGGGGCCAGGGTTGAAAAGTCGCGAAGCGGCTTTTCAACCCTGGTTTATGCATATAAAAACAATCGAATTCCATACATCTTTTTGAAAATCACATCCTCCAGAATTGATTTTTCTAAAAATCAGCATTTGGAAAGGTCATTCTTCCGATAGGCATTTTATATTTATTTTGTAAAACTATATAATATAGCTATATTTTGTAAAACTTTTTTTTGAAAATCAGAATGTCGAAAAATTTGCATCTTGTTGTCCAAGAAAGGACCGCAAAGGGTATGAGATAGCAATTAAAACTATTCGTAATTTTGATTTTCGAAAAAGTGCTTTGAAAATGTTGCGTTTCGGAACATGGCTGTTCGAAAAAATTACTTTTCGACAAAAACTTGTTTGAAAAAATAATTTTCTGAAATAGGGTTTTCGTAAAACAATCAACTGTCTTTAGAGATACCTTGAAAACACACTAAATTACCTAACTCTCGGAAAACAGAAACTTTACTCTACTGGAACCCTTCTTAAAAAAACAATTTGCTGCGCTGGAACCGATTACAGGGCGCTGTTCGAACTAAATGAAAAAATGTTTCTGAAGGAGTTTGTGGTTTAAACTATGGGCGCCTTTTTGAGCTTCTCCTACTCATCTCTAAAACCGACCTGAATGCTGTGCCAAAAGACGCTATTCCTACCTCTTTTCAACTTGGTCAAAGCCTCCCCCCAGCCGTTCCTATGCAAAAGCCCAAATTCCGGGACTTCTTCTTCCTCTTCTCCTCCTATTCTATTCCCCATCCGTTCGCCACACCCCCCGAACTCAATTTGTTCTGCCGAAGCCCCCCTACTTCGTCATCTCCATCCCCCTCAATGTGTCCAAAAATAAGCCCCAACACTTATTTTGTAGAACTCCACTTTCCCCCGCACACACAACTTCTCCACGCCTAGTTTCACCTGGAGCGATTTGTCCGGTCGGGGGTGGTGGGGGGGGGGGGGCACTTTTGGGAACAATGCTTCTCGGCTGCTCAATTTGGGCCCTTCTAGCATTTGGGGCCAACAACGGGTATCGTGGCAACCTCCGTTTTACATGGTGATATCCAAAAACGGAGCTACTGCCCACATTTTCGTGGCCGGCTGGAAGATGGATTGTTGCCGTGCGTTAGAATGCATTAGTGCTTCGACTGGTCTGGTGAAATATGGACCTGAAGTGGCGGGTTGTTTTTGGCTTTTAGGCGTTGTAGAGGGGGAAACGGGAAAGTTTCGACAACCAAAAGTCCTGGCTTACCAAAATTCCGGTGATTCCAGACTCCGGCAGACCAAAATACTGAAAATTAGCTTCCGGATTCGCGTCGCGTCGGAATTTTGATTGTGGGCATTTCAGTGTCAGAATTTTGGTTGGATGTCGTTCCTAACACTCATCTGAGCCTTGAATGAAGCGATCTAAGCTCATTCACGCCCACATCACCGGCGTGGTAAAACGATTTGGTGCGCAAAACTTGTTAATAGCTGCGTTACTTCTGACGCTGGGTATTGTTTATAGCTCTCTGCGGATGCAACTTGTTCTTAGCTTGGCCAATATTTTAGGAAAAAAGTAATTTTAATATCAAAAATGGATTATTTAGGAAAACCTCAGTAATGTGCAGTCCTCACGCGGCCACTAGGTATCTAATGGGATCAAAAATCCTTTAAATCCCCTTACTCCGGACATACTGACGCAATTTTCACGCAAAACCGTACAGAACATACAAACGCTATTTTATATAAGCTGAGATAGGTATGGAAACTTTTAATGTGTTCACCTCCCAACTTCCCATCCCTTCAATTCCACCTCCAAACCCCTAACTCCACCAAATTGCCCTTTCCCCTAATTGGAGTCGTGGCGCAATTCAATTCAAGAATTGTTGCTTGGAGCTGAGTGGGGGGGCTGTGGTGTGCAGTTTGGGGTAGGGCACCCGAGGCCAATTAGTTAGGTTAAAGGGAGGCGGCCAGGAGGCTGCATAGAAAGGGGTGGGGCCCTAGGGGGGCCCAGCCCTGCCTTTTGGAAGGGGGGAAGGGCCCGCCAGGGGCGAGTTCCCAGCAGCCGGCCATGGCTTCGCCCATGGAAGGAAGGTCCCTAGGGATTGCGCATCCCGCACCCTGGCTTCACAACGGACCGGCCACAACCCTAACAAGCCGATGCTCGACCCACTGGACTGATTCTCACATGGGCTGGAAGCGGTTCCGGGGTTCCAACTTTGGAGATTCTAGCTTTTGCAATACACAATATAACTTCTAGTTTTTGCTATTTCTTGAGCACTTGTATAACTTTAACTTTCTCAGTTTTACAATTCCACAGTTAACCCTGTTATAACCAAAAATTAAACCTGACTACATTAAACCATTCTCAGAGCTTTGTGAATTGAATTGTGAATTTGCGAATTCTTCTTGGTTCAAGGGTTCTTTCTTCTGGATTTGTCACTTTTAATAAAAGCGAGTTTGATTAGGTTTTTAAATTTCACCGTTTAGAACCAAAACGTTATGACCGAATTTATGCCAATTTCCGCATCTTTCTGGCTGCTTCTCGGTTAAAGAGTTCTAAGTTTGCAAATTCCAGCTTTTCCAACGCATCTTCCATGTTGTCCGGCTCTGAAAACGGCACGCGTTTGTTCTTATAACCGAAAGTGGAAAGCTTCCAACTAAAATTTGCAAATTTCCCCATATTCATGGCCCTCCTCGGTTTAGGAGGGCTAAGTTTCGAAATTCTAGCTTTTCCAAAGCGTCTTACACTTTTTCAAACTCCCAAAACCATAACCCGGGTTCCTTACCGCTCGCTCTCCGCAAGTGCATCACTCCTCGTCGTCTCAAGGGTCCGCCACCCCAAAAATTTCCCAACCTGTTGCTCCCCAATATTTTCTACCACTACCCACTTTATCTGGTCCCCAAAACAACAACCTACTTATTTCCGTTATTATAATCACATTGTTGTCCATCCCCCTCCCCGACCCAACCCCGCATCAAGAATTCGCCCCTTTGGCGAAGTCTCCTAATTTTTAATGCGTCCCCCTTTCTTTGGTGGGGTGGCGTATTCCAGCGAGGCTAGGGGGGGGACACATACATGTTTCCCATACTCTCCGCCAGCTAGCCCGGAGAAACCAGGAAATCCCTACTGCATTTTGAATGACATTGAACGAGAGGGGGGGGGGGCATTCGGACAAGTTTCACCATTTTTTATGTGCTTTTGGCCTTAAATATTGTATCTTCTCCCTTCCTTGTTGAAACCATCTCCTGTAGTTGCTGTTTGTTAATTAGCTTATTTCAGAAAATGCTGGAGACATGAACGCCTTCATCCAGACGCTTCTCTGGATATTTGGGTGGACTTTGGCGACTAGAGGAAGCCAGCCAGTCGCTTATCCATCATTTACCCCCTGCACCTTCCCAACTCCTCTCCATAATCCAGTATTGGTGGGTCGTTTTCATTTCTAAAATTAGATCCCGCTTCTAAAAGTATTCGCCCCTTCAAACTATGCTGTTTTTGCGAACACTCCCCCGGAAAAAGTCATGCGCCCAAAGACGGGCTTTCTGGTGGCGCAGGTACCGCTGAATACCCGCCGACCCGGTCGGCAAACTCAATTATTCCCCCTTGCCGTGAGTTATCGCCGCACTCACCACCCTCGAAAAGCTCGCCACAGTCAACGGGGAAAAATGGAATTTTGCGGGCCGCCAAGAACGAATTTCGGGGGTCTTGAATGAAAAGGGAGATCCAGGGAGACGCGGAAGTGCGAGGAAAATTTCTAAAAATGATATTTTGGCCTGGGATACCTTGAAGCAAAAGAAGAAAAACGCACAAACTTTCCAGCATCGCCACTTCTGCACTCGGGCCCCATCCCTTCCCTTTGTCTGTGATTTACACGAAACCTTGACTGGTCTACAATTAAAAGGAGCAGAAGAAGCAGCTCATAGGTACCTCGTTAAACTACTTTTAAACAATATACCTTTAGATATCGCGAAAGCCTCTACGTGCGGAACAACTCGGCGTTGGCCGTCATTGTAGGCAAGTTATTGGGTGTCCCATGTGGGGCGGGGGGGGGGGGGTCGGGTTGGATATGCGAAATTGAAGTCGGCTCCCATTCCATGCATAACAACAAGATCCATTCAGGAGAGAAAGAGAAACTGCATAACTAGCCTAAGAGGGTAAATAGGCGCTTGTAATACCTCGCCTAACTATTCCTACTTGGCGCAGAATTTTGTGCTGATTAAAGCGTGGTCTTCCGAATCTGCGAAACGACCACAAGAAAAAAGTTATCAAGGTTTAAATCGCGAAAAACCGCCAAATTGGCGATATTTGGAATTTTTTTTTGGCATTTTAAAGCTTCGTAGCTTTTCAAATACGGTCGTTGCGCAGATTCTGAAAACTAGCTTTGAATCAGTTCAGTGAAAAATTCTGCACCAAATTAAGCACGATTCTTCCCTAGAAAGCCTTCAATTTGAATTTCCTGAGCCTCAAGCCAATTTTGAGCCTTCCCCGTCCCACCTTCCATTTCATTAGAAGAAATGTTTGACTCCGAAAAATACGCGCTACATCTCGTGGCGGCCCCTGCGTGAGAAGGGCAGATGTGCCAATATAGACAATATAGAGGACATCCCCCCACTTTTCAGCCAGAAACATCGAGCAGCCATGGCGAGCCTCCGATGTATACGAGAAAGAGGAGATGGCTTGTTTGCATACGAGTCAATGTCTCACCCAGGATATGATCAACGGGTTCATCGTCAACTCCAAAGCTTTCCTGAAAGTAAATATAACTGCACTTTCAAGACTTGGGGGTTTAGATCTGGGTCTGGAAGCTGTATCAACGATGGTTTCCCAATACCTCGGAGACATGCCAGAGCGGTGACACACCAAATGTGATGATTCTGATTTTGATCGACGGGATCGCGAATGACGCGCGAAAAATACCATACGTTAAAGTATATTCAGGTAGGTGTTCAAAACCATACGTTTAAATAAGATTCTTTTAGAAAATAAAGCACTCTCAAATTATTTGAAGAATGTTGAAATTGAAATATTCAACTCGTTGGTGCAAAGTATGTTTATTGAAGGGGAGCATTATATACTATGATGCTTATTTATAGACTGGGAAATGCCACGAGTATTGGAACATTTAATAGACGACCTCGGATATTACATGAGAGAATTTAACCTACACGGCGGTGAGCATAAGGACCACTCGGTCCCCGAATGGGCTCGCCAACTCTTCATCCTCTGCGCTGCCCTTGTGGTATTTTCTTAACTTATTACTATAACAATCCCAATCCCAGGTTTTTGCCCTCATCATCGAATGGTACGTCGTCCGCCGTAAGCTCGCCATCAAGAAAAGTGCCTCTGGGATCAAAATTACCGTCGGGAAAAGCAAAACGCACATGATGTTTTGAATCTCTAACATCCTCCCCCTCCACCTCCCCCAATTCATATTATTGCCACATATTTAACGAAAAAACGCTCAATCCCCCGGGCCGTCCCGCATTTTATTCACGTTAGCGATGGCTTCCCCGAATTCCAATCGGCCCCACCATTCTTTTTGCCAAAATTTG
The DNA here is from genome assembly GCA_038088335.1 of Mesorhabditis sp. LJ9110. NCBI lineage: Eukaryota > Metazoa > Nematoda > Chromadorea > Rhabditida > Rhabditidae > Mesorhabditis > Mesorhabditis sp. LJ9110. Next base: position 90,928 of record JBBGBA010000311.1, read on the forward strand.
CCCAGCCGCCCATGATACATTGAGGCGCCGGGGCCATACAGGTTTCAGCGGATCGAGACGACGGAGAGCACCTCCCCACGAACGGGTATTTATCCAAATTGTGATTGTCAAAAGATTGTGCCAACTATTGTATAGAATTTTTATTACAATAAAACTCATATTATAGAATTATGTGTTTGCATTTCTCCTGGAAACTCAGGTAGACACGGCACGGCAATGAGCAGTATTCAGACGGCGGTAGGAGATGTAAATGGCAACGAAAGTCATTGAGGAAATTCAAGGTTTGATCACAAGGTCGTATATATAAATAGGGAAGTTAATAAGGCACATAAACTGAACAGTAATAAATATGTATATCTTAGCCAGCAGACATCGGATTTTTGGTTGTTTTAGCGTTTTGAACTTAAAAAGCAACAGTATAAATATCATATTTGAAAGGGTAGCCCAATTCCTAATAAGTATATTTCTGCGTAATACCCGGAAGTAAGGCCATTCTGGATGGTCAGGGTCGCGAAAAGAATAAAGCTCGGCGGTGGGTCATGACAAGAGGAGAATGAGGTGGAGGGGCTAGCGACAATTTCCTGAATGGAATGAGGGTACGGTAGAGGGGAGAAAGAAGAGAGCGATGTTAGCTACTGTTGAATAAACCCTGAGCCCTGCGGTCAATTTCATTAGAAATCGCATTCCGCATCCGCTCGTAGCGAATTGCTGTATTGATCGCCTAGGTTGAGACAACATTAAAATCAAGTGATTTTCAATTCATACCTCTTGCTTGTGAAGCTTCAACATCAACTCGCTGCTGTTTTGCAAGTCGATTTCGGAGAATAGGCTCCACTAAAAAGAACTGAAGATTACTTGTCAAAACTTACATCAAGTAAATGGTCAAGCGAAGTGTCCGCTTCAGCGTACATCTTCAACCATTCGGGTGTTTCTAGAAAAAAAATATAATTACCATAGGTTCGGGACAAACCTCTATGCAAAATATTTAAATTTTCGACAGCACTAGCGACCCTTCTCGGCCGCTGCCCAGGCATCGGCGGGTATTGGCTAGGCTCTGGAGGCAAATCTTGGGTTTGGAGCCCAGGATGTTCCCATTGGAAGACTTCTTCTATTTCACTAAATGCAATTTATTATTTAATGGTAGTAGTACTTACTTGTAGTATAACACGCCCTTCTCGGGATCAAAAAGCTTCTTCCATCCGGCTGGAAGACTCTCCTTGGCCAATGGATGTAACCAGTGCGTCCGGCGCATATTGTGATCCACGTAGTATCTAAATCGTATTGCATTAAAATTAATGTATAATATATACCTCCACCCATCTTCGGTAATGTCTACCGACCAGTTTGGTGGCAGCGGCAGCTCATCCTCGGGTGTACTACCCGAAACCAAACTCTCATCACCTGAAATGCAGAAGTAAAAATTGAAAACTTAGGATTAGCTTCTCTTACCTAGAATAGAACTTCCTAGGGGTCTTAACGGCAGTGTAGTTAGCGAAGAGGAAATTCGAGATGTATCCGGTCCGTAGCCCACATCACCAATACTGTGAGACGCTGTCAGACGGGATCGGTCGATAGTTCTCAAACCAACAATATTCTTCATGGATTTTCGAAACTACCTGATTTCAGTGAAACTGCGTGATGAAAGTGGCTGCGCAGATAGCTTCTGACGTGTTGGAGGAAAACTTGGGACTTAAGACATTTTTTAAATGCTAAATTCGGTTCTTACTTGGAGCAACCAGTGATGAGCGTGAAGAACCGCCCGATTGAGAGTTTATACCGTCTTTATTCGCTGAAAAAAAGATACCGGTACCGGGTAACGGCATGATTTAAAAGGTTTAATAAATCACTTACGATTGGAAGGTGGCGGGCTGACACGCGGTACATAGTTCCCGGGTGTCCCTTCTAGAAAAGTGGGTGTTTTGTGCAGCTTCTTTCTCGAGGGCATTCACTTCTCATAGTCGTCTTCACACGTTAATGATCATGTCCTTCGGAAACCTAGAAGTGGAGGTATGGTCAAGGCACCAAACACGAAAAGGAAAATTCAATAAAAACCGATAAAAAACCCTATAAAAATATACCGAAAAAATATAGGCAAAAAGAATCATATTTTCAATAAGTGGTCAGTAAAAAGCTCGATGCAGAAGATAATTAACAGTTCTAGACATGTTCTCAAATAATGAATGAACGGCGTGTCGCAGAAATTCTCATGTTGATGTTTTAAAACGTGTCATCTCGATGCCGAGGCAATCTTCACATTGCGAATGCCAACAAATTTTGGCAGGAAGTGAAATGCCGAAATTCCGGAAGTAACATAAAAAATTTATGGCTAAAAAGACGTTACAGCAGAGATCTATAGCTGAAAGAAAAAAAAGAACGTCTTGGTAAACAATAAATAAAACGAAAACCCTTTAAAATATTTCTAGATTAAACCCTTTGTTCATTAAAACACAAAAACCTAGTACGCGCGGCGAAACCGCTCATTTGCAAGTTGTTTTGTGTTCTGCTTGCCGAGCGCAAAAGGGTCATCGGGGGCTGTTGGAGAAGGACGAACATCCGTGAAAGGGATCATAGCTGAGAGAGGAGAACAGAAAAAGGATCTTTGGAGAGGCCGCCGCGGATGGTGTAATGTCGTGGAATGCAAGGAATGCTGTGACCCCATCGCCACGATAAACCCCCAAAGGCATACCGTACGCAGGGGCGCGTCCCGGGACCCTCACTGCTATACCATATTTGTCAAAAAACGACATAAATGGTGGTACTTTACCAAATGAAAAGTTGTGGAAAGGTACCAGCGAATTTGAAGGAACCGTGAATCGATTATCAGCGTAAAAACCACAAGAAGTAGATTGACAAGTCACAAATGTCACCATGCAACAACTCGAAAGTTACAGTAACCTAGAGATAGTAGTAGTTCCGGTAGTAATCAAGCCCCTAAGTTTGTCTGTTTAAAAATGCTAAAAGTCCAAAAATAACCGGAATGTGGTAAGGACCAATATTATTGCCGCGACATTGCGGGATGTGGCTGATACTATGCATTTGGCTTCCAGGTCATGTACCCCCATTAATGCGTAAATGACACTTGAACTCTGACCCATGTCTCAAAAAGGCGCGCGGATCGATAACAAACTATCGATTTGTAATCGGCGCACCACGAGAATAAGAATTTTGGACTAAAAAGGACACTACGTTGTAAGGAGAAGGCCGTCAGATAAATTGTCTTTTTATTCAGGCAACCACAATAAACTTCACTGCCTATATTTATATACCATGATACCTACCACGCCTGGAGTTTTTACTACACAGCAACAATGTCTTATTCACCTGCACCTTACAACTACATCTTCGTGCACTTTACATCTCCAACCTCCGGTGGCCCAATGACCGATTCCGAGACCGGCGGACGGAAATGAAATGTTGTTCAACCAGGTCGTCTGGTTTAATTTCCGAAAAAGGCAGATAGAGGATACGTGGAGAGGGCGGCTTGTTGGTTCAGCAGCAACCGAAAAAGGCGAAGGCAAGCCGAGGGCCCTCAGCCATTTCACGGACAGTCCCAACCGGTGAACAGCACACCTCCAAACGATCCAATCCAGCCTACTGTATCGTCGAACGGCTTACTGTCACCCTCCGCTCATCACCGGGCGGCAGTGCCTATCGCTATATGTCTATGGCTGCTTTCAACATTTTGGTCGGAGTATTTTGGTTTAGCTGACGTATTATGAAATCTATGACTTGATTTTGGATTAATTTGAAATATGACCGACGCGAAGGGTCAGCAAAAATACAAGCGCTAAAAACAAGAAGATTTCGGTAAAATGGTTAGCGAAAAGAGTAGGCGAGTACCGAAATTCTGGCTTCCAGTTATCGAAAAAATATATAGTTCGAATCAACGCATAACCTTGCGCTAGCTAGGCCAGATTTCGTTCCATTTCGACCTCCATCCTGATAAATCGGTTATGCGGTAATGCGTTGTATCCCTCTTCCTACCGTAGAGTTATGGCACTGACCGTTTTAACCCAGAGTCCATCAGTTTCATAACCTGTTTGAACCGAAATTTCACTTCGTTTTCCCTTGGAATGAACCGCTATACCTCCGATTTCTTCAAACCGGCCTCTAATAACGTTTAGCGGGCTCACTTGCGGTAAAACACGACCCATGAAGTGGTCGTGGATATTCTTCGCAATTTTGGATCTCTCTCGTCACCGTGCCTTCTCTGATGATCTCACCCCCATATTACAAATTTATTCGAGGACGAGCCAGTAGGGGTACGTAACACACGTTACCAAGCTTTACCAAGCTTCACCAAGTTTTCACCTCACACCTTTCCTTTAGGATCACTCAGAAGAAGGCGTTTTGCCGGAGCCGGATTTTACGGGAACCACCCCATATGGGTTTACGGGTTGAAATAAGAAGGGTTTTTTGGCAAAAACCAGGGTTTATCCGGGGTTATCTGCCAAATTTAGGGCCGCAACGACTGCCCGTGATCCTTTCGGTTCCTGCATTGAAGACCCCGAATTATGTGATGGAATAGTTTTCATATGTCCCACCGACAATCACTTACGGTACAAGCGGTGGATGCAAGGTTAGCTGGCCAAGCCGATAATTAAAGCATTTTTTCCCCA